>JAUTBQ010158228.1:0-13044 GCA_032361185.1 Lepetodrilus ovalis | reverse complement strand
CAGCTTTTCCCCTAGATGTCAGCCAGGGGTACCTGTGGAGTGCTAGCGTAACAGGTATCTCTGGGGTGAGAGGATGCCATTTAATGTGCTAATGATATGTTGTTGTCGATTGGAATAGATATGGTTTACTTTTATTATATTAAACATTTTGAAATGATTTTGCCTTATTTAGTTTTAATTGAAATGATTTACCTTTTTTTCAGACAAATTAATAAAAAAAAAAAAAATTTTAAATAATTAAAAAGAAATTGATTTGACATAGTTTACTTTTCTTCAGACTTGGTTGAAGCTATTAGAAAGCATTTTAAATGCCATTCCATTAGTTTACTTTTCTTCAGGTTTTTACAGATGTCATTGAGAATGATCAAAACTTAAAAAAAATTCATTAATGTTTTAATATCCAAATATAGGCTGAAGACATTGAGGATGGTAAACTTTGAAATGAATTTAAATTAATTTTTGTTTCCTATTCTTCAGACCTCGGCAGAAGCTATTGAGAATGTGCGGACAGTTCAGTCACTCACTAGGGAGGTCCATTTCTTGAACCGATACTGTGATAACATTCTTAAACCATATAGGTTTGTTCATTTTATACGAAATTTATGTCTCATTAATTATTCAATGTATTCAATGAAACATCACAGTTTCTGAAAGTGAATATTGCTCATTCACAGGTACAGTGTCCCCTCGATATAACACTGTTCAATACACAGCGGATTCGGATATAAGGCGGGGGCAGATGTGGATCCCATTTTTATTTTTGTTATTTACCTGTACTATCGTATAAGGCGGATACTATAAAGCGGGGGTAGGGTGTCATGGACCTCAAATTTAGTGTTATATCGAGGGGACACTGTAATAGGTACAAACACAGGAGCTCCCCAAGGTTGTGTGTTATCACCAGTGTTGTTCGTTCTTTATATGAATGATTGTGTCAGCTCTAACATTTTGTTTTGGGGCATATTTAGGTGCCTCTAACAGAGTGACAGTTAATGAATCGTTAGTGTTCTAATTATTTTTAAAATAATATTTTCTTATATGGCTGATTATATATTCAGTATTTTGAAGGTTGATTTTGCAAACTATCACTGTACGATAGGAGAGTCCAGCACGATTGTTAAATGTATTTCAATGTCGCATTTCGAAAGTAACAAATTAACTTTTTACCCTAATTCAATAATTCATTTAGGGCCTAAATGAATTATTGACCTTACATTTGCCTAATTTTCAGAGAGAACATGAAACAAGGTCATATCTATGGCTTGGCATTCGGAGTCTCTCAAGGTGTTATCTTCATGCTGTATGGTGGAGCATTCCGGTTTGGGACATACCTCATTATGCAGGGCGATATGTCGGCTTATTCAGTATACAGGTAGGCACCATTTGTCTCTTGCAATCTCGATGTAATTAAAATTAAATCTTTTATTTCTAAAGGCAGTATTATTATATCCTATTGCAGAGCTGCAGAAATGAACGAAGATTTAATTTTTTTTAAATAGATTGGCATAATTTTACAAGTGATATATTGATGTTGATGTATTTGTTTGTTTTCAGGACATATAGACTAGTTTACGTTGACTACACAGTGAATTGGTGCGTTATCACCTGAATGTGTTATATTTGGTCAAGAATATGTGTTGACAAGCTGTTCAGAAATATGTACTGTGGAATTCATGTAGATTTGAGCTATGGTTGTAGCACTTCAGTTTTCTCCATAGCACTGGAGACTTGGCATTCAGCAGATTTGTTTTTTTTTGTCCAGGTGAAATACATTGGATCCAGTTGTACGTGTTGTATAGATGTTGTATAGAAGAACAGAAGTTGTATCCTGACTGTTCTGGACGAGTATGAATTTATTTAGCCCAAATAATAGATCCACCTGTAAAATGTACGGTAGATACCATACGCAACTCCCAAGGGATGCAACTCTTGTAGGTCTGGGTATCCACTAAGAGAGTGCTACCAGTCTCTTAGTAGATAAGAGAGCTTCGTGACAGGATACCCTGAAACGTAAATCATCCCATTGGTTCTCACCTTGTACATCTTTCCTTTTAAAATAGTGGTCCAATCTCCATGGAAACTAAAAAATATTTTTTGATTTCTGTCAAAATGGCAGTATCTCAAGCATTTTTGTCATGTAAATTCCATCTGATCAAATTAACATTAAATCCTTGCTGAACATAAAGATTTATTGATGTTATATTTGGAGCGTTCGACCTTTCTTGAATCATTGCTGTTTGCCAAGAAAATCACTGGGTTTGTTTGATTTGCTATCTAATCCGACAAACGTTTAGGGTCCAAAAGTCACAGCTAGGCATTTGGGGTACAAAGCGAGTGGACAGGTTCAAATCCATGCTCAAAAACGTGCTTGTAGTGTAGGGAATACTTTATCATCCAGATGATCTCCATAGTAATCTCGGATATGTATCGAAGCAAGCATAGTATGCCATACAATACACTGCACATTTACAACTAAATAAGATGTATGTGCTAATCGTATATTTAGAATATAGAATGGCAGTTGTTCACATTGAAGATTAGAATATGTAACAATACAATGAATGCATACAGAACTCATTACAATATCATTGATGAACCATCACAGCTGGTTGCTTGCTGGTCTCTCAAAAGCGGCAAAGTGGGGGTGCATGCCGGCCGCTCAGAACATGGAATTATGGGTAAGGAATTGGGCAAATCGACCGCATTTACTGGGTTACCAGGGGAAAGTGGCTGCCGGATCGGCTCAACTGCTTGTCAAATTCTGCTTGGTAAATTGACTGGTATATCTCTCTTGAAAATAAGGAAAGGTATAGTTAAAATATGCAGGAAAATCAGTCCACCATTAATGATTCGCGCAATAACAATAGATTATATCCACAATATGGTGCTTGTGTTGGTTCAAAACTAGAAATGTTAAAAATAAAAAACTAATACTTGAGGAATTTATTTTCTACCCTCTCGCCTTGCCACAAATATCAGGGGTTTGATGGCAAGGGATCATAGCGAGAAGCCAAGTTAGATCACGTGAACTAGGTAAGATAACCACTCTTGTATGCATCCTTGAGACGCAGACTCAATGGCTGCTATTTTCATACGCTACACCTCTGAATGCCACGGCTGTACCTGTGATCTTTGGTTTCCTTTGTCATGAAAAAACAACAACTTGACAACAATTAAGTAGAATCTTGTGTTTTAATTCCTCTTGAAGCGTTTTTCTTCCTCACTCATCAGAGAGCATTCAGACATGATTTCAAACTACACTGTACGTGCAAAACTTCATTTCCAACAACAAATATATATTACATATTTTCCTATCTTTTCATACAATCTACTAACTCAAACCAATAAGGGGCAAGTTAAATAATTTCCATGTATTTTCTTCTGAGAAAAAAACCCAACATAATTTGCATGTATACATGTGTGACACGCAGTGTTCTAAAATATCAAGAGATAAAAATTAAGCAATGCCTCATCTCCAAACTCAGAAATAATTATTTGTGATCAATAATTTAATTACATTTAACATCTCTTAGACATTAAAAAATATTATGACATGTCATATTCCATAAATGTTTCAGTCTACCATACATGTATGTTCACATTCCAATAATTACAAATCATAACCAGTACCAAATAAATTAATTAATATTACTTTCTGGGTTTCATCGATGTCATGCAGAAAATATACCTAGAACGTGATCACAATTCAAGCGTGTATATTAACCTTTCATCACTTTAACCACATATAAATAATACGTATAATGAATGTGTGGCTTTGTTTTAAAAAGGAGAATTAACCCTATGGATGCAAGGTTTACATGTACACATATTGTGGTATAATTATAAAGTCATGCTGATAGATATTCATATATAGCGTATTGGTGTATTCAACCTTTCAATGACCTTTAAATCTAGTTTATTGGCTACTAAACTTTTGATTTAAATGTTGATTAATTAGATCATAAACTCCAGATATCCTATTTAAGGTCAGTTCAGTTCAGTTCAGTAACCATGGAATCCAATAATGCGATGTTATTGTGAAAAACATTGGGTCTTTTTTTTAATAGTACCCATGTCAACAACTCTTCTCTTGTCTAACACATATTGAGGTCAAAAAAGGAAAGAAATAACATCTGATCACGATATTCTATTTTCGTACCACTCATAAAAAAAAACATAATTAAAAACATTCTGACATGCATTAGCTCAAATCAATTTAATTACTAATTTTTCAGATTCTGATTTATGGTCTGAAAGTTTTGGGCAATTCACACCAAATATATGTAACTTGATTGGACATAACAAAGAGTCATTAAACTGTTCTGGCCTTATGTTAATATACTTATATGCTTATAGTAACATAAATAATGGATGCCAATATTCATCAAGTCTGCCAAATACAACTCAATATGCAAATTGCTGTCAATACACAACCATCTGTACACATCTGAGGACATAAAATGCAAATAAATTTCTACATTAAGTCATGAAAACCTTTTGTCCTAGCAAACAAAGAATCACACACCTATTTAAAGGCATTGTGCTTCCTTTGTTTTCAGGAAATAACATTTACAAATATTGTGTATTACACTAAATTGATAGTAAATGTAAAAGAAATATTTCATTTGACACATAATGACCTATCATTTATCAAAAATAGGTCTATGTATGTGTAATTATGGCAATCTTCTGTAGAAATAGGGAAAATTAGGCGAGCTCCTCTATATTGGAAGTTGTAGTGGAGTGTTTGCAATATGGCATGATGAATATTGTAGCAGTTGATAAAATGGCCATTGTTTTTTGTGTTCTTTTGTGTGTCTTTTTTAAGTTTAATCTTAAAATGAATACATGTAAATTTATCTAGCCTACTCTTTATGCCCTTGAATCTGAAAGCAAGGACAAATCAGCAGAAGTTACCATTTAGTTGGGTATCTTGTTATTCCAGACTTAATAATAACACTTGTGTTTTCCTTAAAGTGTTTTACATACTAGTATATTTACTACATATAATGTCGTACTTAACAAATAGTGCATGACACTCAGGGCTCTATGACAGTTTATGGACTGGTCAGTCACCGAGAAATGTTAGATGGACCATAAACTGCCATAGAGCCCGAAGTGACATGTACTATTTGAAAAGCTTCAACAAACTAAGTTTGTCCTAGGCCGAGAAACTCTGACCGTCAACATATACGTCGCATTCAAACGTCCAACCCGTCACCATTCTACCTACAACAGTTACAAATAAGTGCATTTTGGATAGAAAGATGGACAATGTATTAAACTATGCCAACCGATCCGCGAGTGCATGCCATATATTTGAGCTAGGAGAATGCCACACTCAACAAACTGTGGCCTAACCACTTTTAGTGGAGGGGGTCCCTCTACCTTCAAACAGCGATCAGCTGTACTATGGAGGTAGAGTATCTCGACCTACAAACTTCCATGAACGTAAAGGCATAAGTTTACCAATAATGATGATATATGTATTGTGATGTCACCAGTTTTAAGATAGAATGTTAGGCCTTTTTACGTCACAGCATCGAGTTCGTCACATTCGTAGTAGTGCGATGTCACTACGTACAGACATAGATTATAATCTATGGTACAGATGACAATTAATTTTATATGGCCCGGAGTAAAGGGGAAACGCCTAGTAACGGTCTGTAATTTAGTGACCGGTAATATTTGTAAATATTCGGGAGACGTGCTCAGATAGCCATTAAGTTGGCTGTTCGTGAATCCCGGAAGTTTTCTCAAATAAATATTGTTTTAAAAAAACCACAAAACACCATCATCTCCACCACCGCCACCACCACCGCCACCACCACCACCATCACCACCACCACTACTCCTGCTGCTCCTCCTACTACTACCAATTACTAGTAATTATCGTGACCACCGTCTCAAGAGGTGTCAAGACATGTTCTCATAATACAATGACCCAGAATGAACACCTTCACCTATTTACTTACCGGCGGGTACAGCAATTTACTTTATTTGGGTTCATTCCTTTACTTAGCATATTTGCCAATATCATCTGGCCATAGCCATTGTAGTCTACCATTTACTCACTCGATAAAAGGCAAGTATATGAAGTGAAATCAAACTTCCATAATTAGAGCCTTTCTATAAAACACTTTAAACTTGCTATCCAGTTACCCCGTCATGTAGGGGGCAGAACCCGGTCATATTTAACACCCAAACAAAATAGCAGTTTATCAACAACATACCCGGCCAATTACCCGGACTCCGGGACGTGAGCTTACTTTCATCAACAAATGTTTTTTAAGCCAGAATAAACTGCCACGTTCGGAATGTCCCGGATTGAAGACAATCGGGGAGAAACCTCTGAAGTTGGGCAAGACCGGCTTCGTTTAAGGAAATACAGTAACCGTTTTTCCTTTGAGTACAGTATCTGTATTTGTCTACACCTCCTTTAGGTACGAGACTATAGGTATTGCACAACCAAATAGTTTTCCACAGGCCACAATGGTAGAGTTTAGATTGATATAACATTTAGGAAGGCAACCACAATACCTGACCACACATGACATAACAGTTCATATGATCATCTGCAGAGTTTGGAAACTCACAAATAAAAGATTTCTACTGGCGTTTTTTTGTGTATACTATAGACAGTGACAGGAAGTTGGTCACCATGTAATCAGCACTCGTCTAGCGTGTCTAGATTTTAAAGGTAGGCACCTCAGACGAATGGATCCAAGTTGAAATTATTTCTTATGCAAATATAAAGCTGGCATGTTTTTAGAATACCAGACATAATTAGTATCCGCAGAATATGTAGTGCTTCCAAAAGTTCAACCAATACCTGGCATGCAAATGCACTTTCTCGGAGCTCAATCAGTACGTTCTACTGCTGTGACGATGCATTACATTAATTGTTAGAGTATTAACTATATAGTGAGATCTACAATTCGCATGGGAACCGTACACCGAGTGTATTGTATTTACCACAGGTCTGCATTACAGTAGAAGTGAGGTCCTCTAGGCCGTAATGGTTAGGTCTCGACACTCATGTTCGGCTATCATGTTTCTTAATTCCACGTCTTAAGGTCCGTCCTGGACCTCTATCCATTGTCTCCAAGCCGTCATTCCGGCTCCGGTCACTCATCTATGGACGACGCCATCCGACTACCCTGGGAACGGATTAAAGTTTCGACCATTTCCTTGATAACCCTCCCTGTGATGTAAGCAGTCTGCTCTTATTAGTCAATTGGAGTTCGCCAATGGACCGGTTGGTCAATGGAAGGTGTCTCCTTGAATTAGAACAGGGCGCGTAAGGTGTCACAGGGCGCGCCCCCTTGCAGGGGCGCTCTCAATTACCCCCCTTTGACTTCTCTGTTTATCCCCCCTCGGGCAGTGGTCATTTGGTGTACATGGACAAGGTGACATCCAGCTTAGTCTAACGCAAATAATGAACATTGCCTGATTAAATAAACACCAGAGATGTCACTTGGAATGAGGTATATATAGGAAATATGTGAGAAATACATGACTGTGATAGTTTGAAGAATCCATCCATGATGACCATGGAAGATAGCGATACAATACTAAATAAATAAAATTCAGTAATTCAGAAGTCTTATCTTGCCATGAAGCGATTCAGTTAGGGTATAATTGAAAAGTTTCCAAGATTGACGCTATAGATAGTGTGAAATAGCTGAGAAGGAAATCGAATTCACACTCATCCATTGATCGAGCGTGGAAATATAAATGGGAATACTATTAGCCGTTACTTGGCATATATGATTACTGCACAATGGCTGATGTCTTCTCGATGGATTCCAGAATTTGTTACAGAATTTATACCAAACCCTTGTACATGTCTTTGAACAGACTCTCTGATACGTTGGCAATACCTATGTTGTAATGAAATCGAAGAAATTATTTTACGATATGCAGTATAATATATTTCAGTAGAAAAAGATATGTTTATGCATTCATCTGTACAAGTTAATATTATAACCATAGCACAATGTATGACATGTAGAATCTAGGGCGTTAGATTCATTGGAAGAACACGACATCTGATTGGAAAGCTGCAAGTGATAAACACATTTTGATTGACTTTCCGTAAAGACATACACAATGCATACTGTACAGTATATATTGTTTTATGGATTGGAAATGCTTAAATGGGTCATAAAAGACCATTACACAAAAACCAGTCAGCGTATATGTTTCTTCGTGACCGCTTGTCTTGCCCAGTCTAATGTTGCACCCAATAGCCCATTCCATCTAGTTCAGTGGTTAAGTCGTAAACAGGGATATATTCAAATACCCGCTCACGCAAATATGTCGTTGTAACAATAAGATGATTTCTGAAAATCTTTTAAACCCTAGAAATTCTCATAAAACTAGTCTCAACAATAATATTGTCGTAACCAGTCCCAGATGACGTGAGAGATATTCACGTCGAATAACTTTGACAAACTGTTCAGCGGTGATTGTCGAGGACGTACGCATCGAAACACCATACACACGCACCATTGTATCAGTACGAATACGTGATTAGAAACATGAACGTCGCAGCGTATGCTGAAATTCTTACTTCTCTGAAAACAAAACAAAATAATGATATCGAAAGAGAAGTGGACATATTTCTTGTAATTGGAATTCATGACATAATCAATTAGACAGGCAGTATTAAACACAATAAACAGAGATAGTAACTTCCTCTAAACATGATTCACCAATTACCTACCATGCTGAGATCGACCCAGTACTCCATCAATGCCTGATCTACATTTCAAAGATAATAACTCAATAGCTTTGCTGCCCTTTGAAGTAGTTATTCCTCAAGTGATACATTTAGCCGTCGGATACCATTTGATTAATGTTTTTAATTGTCACCGACAATGATCACCAGCTCTCGCAAACTCGAATCTTACCTGTATCGGGGGTTGACCACCGTTTCACTTTCCTGTTTCATCTCACCGCCACTGCATAACGCTGGTGTCTTCGGGATGTATCTACCTTTCGCTTTTGACGGCGTTGAGCTTGTAATTATTCCATTTCATTATTTGATGGTGGATCTTTAAACAGAGTCGTTAGGGAAGTATTCGCGAGGGATGAATGAGATATTTGTCCCGGTCAGAGTGATCTTGAGATAGGTACGAGAGGAAACCTGTAATTCTCTCCTGAGTGAGGAAAGCAGATTTCATTTGATATCGTCTGGAGGTACAACTGATAACAAAGTGGGTATAGGAATGGAGAAAACATGGAAAGAAAAAGGGGGAGCACTCATTGTTGTTATACATTGTATGGGGTTAGAGCAGTTGTGTGGCATATCGTCTGGCGGAGAAACATGGGTGCGGCAACAGTCTATCTAGAGAAAAAGTCATCTACAAAGGGAAACGAGCCTTAACTTATGAAAAGGACATGTCAGAGCTTTTTGTGATCAAATAATTCTTAGATTTGAGATAAGAAAAGGATCCAACAAATCTACATATTACTAAGCTGTCGATGTTAGAGGTTATGCACATACTTCTGGTTGCACGACTATTTCAATTGAGATAACGTTTAGTCGTACACTGGTATGTTATTACGTAGGGATATACAAATATGTAGGCTGGACAATATGTACTGTAGACTGTCAGTCAATTGATAACTACAGGTAAGTATAACTCAAAGAAAATTGAGGTCCATACAGAAAATATTTGTATATCATTGAAGATCTATTGCCATTGTTATCATTACAATTATCATAACGTAGTTATCACGGCAATGCTCTATATGGGTTTACGCTGGGGATAACGTGGCATATTCGACCGGCCCACCCCTTCCATCATCCCATCTCTCAAAGCTAATCCATACTAGACTTTACCCCATATTTTTAGGATTTCGTTGACGTTTGCTATTGGTATGGAAAATAGTCTGACAACAATGCCGGAATGGGATAGAACGAATGAAATTGCCATCGTCGAATACCACTACTTGGGATCCAGCACGAAATGTAGGCCAGGGCTGGGATTGCTTTGTTGAAGGTCCTAGATCGTCATTGAAAATATTGAGTAATTGGACAGGCTAGCTCATATATCACTGTTGGATACGACCAGTGAATGCCTAGGCTTTCTGAAAAGAGAACATTCTTTATCCAGCGAGAAGCTGGGGTCCTATCAGATAGACCTAACACGGGCCGATATCGCAATTGTTTTGTCGTGGTTGAATCAGCGATTGCCCGTGACAACTTCCACATGATTAGAGCAGAAATGACTGGGGGTATGGCAAGTCGGGAACCATGACCAGTGAATTAAAGTTTTAAAGTGCGTCTAGCATTCTTCTCCCCCTGGCAGATATCCACCGCCTCATACACCCTTTCGGAGACCCCCTCCACCCCTCCCTCCGTCCGCTCTTCTAAGACTAGACTGGACATCAATGTAACAGTAAACGGGAGAGGATTCATACCCACCGACATTCGTCTGAATAAACCATCAGTCTCAACTGGACGCGATTTGTGGCATTGGCAAAGGCGGCTGTTAGTATTGCATAAGGCTCTTCCTGCTTTCATCTCTTAAGCACGGTGACCCGCTTCCTGCAAAACAATAACACAGTGATGACGTTCACGCTGACAAAGACGGTGCATGAAGGGTCTCCTCGGCGTTTATTGGAATGCTGGGATCAGATCTAGAAAGACTGTCTGGAACATAAAAGCAGCTCTTGAAGTTAGAAAGTGGGTCTAATCCGATTTGAGAGTGACGATAATCTCTTTAAGCATGTGAAGATAAAAGCTTCCGGAGACAAAACTTTGAGGGTGCCGTACAACACCAATGTCTTTCAGTTGTACGTCGCTTCTATGTACAGTAGATCTTAAAGGCATACTATCACGGATGGTTGACCTAGATAAAGGTCAAACGAACTTATATCTGAGACTACTTACGTTTGATTTGTACACCCAAAAGTTATTATTTATTGACGTACTAACTCCGCAACACTCGTTAGTTATCACAACTTTCATATTGTATACGAATGAAGGTTACGGAAGCTTAAATATCTGTGAAGCAAACGTAACGGAGACAATATTCTTTCGTCGTATCACTTTATAATAATATCTATATCCCCTTGCGTTAATATAACGAAGCAAAAAATATACCTACGGTTCTTCATGGTTGGTATAAATGGTAAAGTCCAATATCGTTTGCTTGAAATTGAATTTTGCATACAATACCATACAGACAGGTACAAACATATACAAACATGATTATATGTATGTCAACTAGTCCAAGACAACTATAAATCTCTGTGATATTATGCCTTTAAGAGACAATGCATTGGTGTTCCATACATGGTTCCTCATGGCATCATAGTCTGTGTCATATGTTCTTCACACCAAATACTCCTATTCAAAATATCCCCTATTTCAGTTATGCAAGTCTAGATTACTGCAGAACAAGGTAAAGCATTACATCGGCTCCTTTCATATAAAAAATAATGCCAATGAATATAATTAATATTTAAATTATTTACTTTTACGCTCTGAGACTATTGATAGTCTAAAAGTATCATGCTATCTGTAGATGTTTCTACTATCCTAGACTGTCCATAGTCTCAGAGGGTGATAGTTATTACATTTATGTGAAGAAAACCGCTGAGGTTTAGTAATCTAGGGAATATTTTGAATAGGAGTATTTGGATATGAAGAAGATGTGACAGACTACTACTAGCCATTTGGTCATATTTAAATTAACTGTTTTTATTTGTGTATTGAAATGAAAAATATAATATGTTTGCATATCAAATATAGGAGCTAATTCAATATACCTATACCAACAAAAAAAAGATTTCATCACTGAATTACTGAAATAATTCCGAGATAAAACCAAGAAATATTTACAAATAATGCCAAATACCGTTATTTGGGACCCATGTTTGGTGCTTATCAATGCTTAAGAAAAACCAATCTAAGAGGCTGGCAGTTTAGATAGTATACAGTAGTAAAACTGGTTTAAAACTTTCTCCCTCTAATAAACTGACTGTCAATGATTTCTATCGGTAGCAACATAAAAGGAATTTAAATTTTGGAATGAAAAAAAATATCCAATTAAAATCCAATAACGCTCTTTACTTAAAAATGCCTTCACGTGGCCCGAAGAAATCACGTGACCAAGCTATTCGGCCATGTATCTATTTTGACTGAAGCATTGTCTCCCCAGTCAATGTATATTGTAGTTTAATTCCGATTTATTCCCTGCGTTTTGTCCTTGGTAAATGAGGTGGACATCCGAAGTTCTACCTGTACTAGCGATTAAGTAAGAGATAACTGGTCAGAATATTATGATGGTTATTTTATGAGGCGGAACCGTTGGTGTAATGATGCCGAAAGTTCACACCTCTCGCCTGAACGCACCTTTAAAGTGCCACCTCGAACAGCGATATGTACGGGATCCAAACTTCCTTTGTTTAATTTAAATGTCAAATTTATTTACAATGAAAATTGTACGTTTTATCATCTCTTTGATGGGGGCAAACTGGTGGGGATTAAAATGTCCACCCATAGATGGACAGGAGATATTAATTGTAGAAACGGTGTGTCATGAAATTGGACGCTGACATATAAAAAATTCCGGGATGCCGAGATTCAGACTTACTACGTTCCTATACCTATAACAGAAGAGCCTTGAAAAATAATCACAATGAAGCAGAATCATATTGTTTAGACTTAGTACAATTGTGTTTATTAGCATTAACATGCTCTAAAGTTTATGATCTATAATAATTTGCGTATCCATTAACATTGCGCCGAGTCCAGGCTCGAAGACGAAGGCTTTCTCATATACTAGTAATAGCGCTACGTGATTTCCCCGGTCTATGGAACAATGTGCACTCATTTCACCTCCTCAACTCACTGGGAAGTATACAACGCAAGCTACCATTTAAATCGCTAGAACATTTACGGTTGTTATCCTATGCATGAATGTATCCATCTATACAATTTGACACACTATGTCTGAGATTATTTACGTTTGATTTGTACACCCAAAAGTTGTTATTTACTGGTATACTAAGTCCCCAACACTTGAT
>JAUTBQ010158217.1:0-13047 GCA_032361185.1 Lepetodrilus ovalis | reverse complement strand
CGAGGTTCTACAGTTGTTCATATTATATATCTAGTAGGTGTGACTCCTGGGGGTACAATTGTTCTGTGGAACAGAACCCAGACAAGGGCTGTTGGTCTTATCGTATATCTATGTCTGGTACAATTGTTCTGTGGTGTTATCGTATATCTGGGAGGTGTGACTCCTGGTGGTACACATTGTTCTGTGTGTCCAGTGTAGTCTCAGCTCCCAATACAAGCAGGTTGCCACCAGATTACTTAAACACTGTGGTCCTGGCTATGGTTTCTCGAAGCTCTCGTATCCACTGAGACCGTAGCGCGCTCGTAAGTGCACCAGCGCCAGGTATAAGAGATCACTTCGAGAGTGCTTATGGTCTCATAGTAGATACAAGCGCTTTGAGAAACCATACCATGCCCTACAGCATGTCAAATCAAAAAAGACATTTATTGCGGTGAAGTGTGATGTAAGCTGACTTAAACCTTATTATAGGACTATGATTGATAGTTTTTACTGGCATTTCTGTAGTGAATCTAGATGTGGGTGGGTGTGGTTATATCGAAAACACAGGATTTATGAACAATTATGTGAAGCCATGGGATTGGAAGGGATGAGGCCATTGATTTATTTGGACTGAAACCTGGCTTGTTTTCTGTTGAAATAACAACTGTCTGACACCATGCCTGTTTAACGACACTCTTGTAGCGCTATAATAGTTGTAACTGGGCTCCCTCCACAATAGAAAGTGTTGATGTTACAGTAGTTGTAGCCTACAATAGCGCCGTTCAACAGGCCCCCAAGACATACGTCATGTGATCACCGAGATTTGACTGTTTTACATTGGGAAAAAGGTTTTATGGGAAGCACTGCACCTTTTCATGAAGCTCTCGTATTCACTAAGACCATAGCACACTCATGTCTGTCTATCGCTCTGACCACCTGCATAGCACTATTGTCTATTAGTAGGTATGAGATCTTCATGAAAGGGTCATCGCATTTAATTATGCCATTATGACCAGTTGCTGGTGCCATTTGAAGTATTTCATTATTGGTTACCAGTTTCCCATTAGGGTTTATAATTCAGGTGAAGTTGTGATATGGGCAAGCAGATGGTTCATTATTAATTATCTGATATTGACAACTGGTAAGTGCGAGACAATATGTGTACTTGGTAACATCAGTTGCTTTGGAGTAACATCTGTGTATAGAATAACAATAACGGGGTAGTGATTCACCACGGTGTAAACTGCCATTAACCAAACCAGTAATAAACAAATGTTTTTTAAATTATCTTGCTATTCCGTAGTCCTTGTAAAATATATCAAATTTGTTCTTTTTTAATTATGTTGTATCTTCCCTCGTAATTTCAAATGTATGTGTTTCTTTTACAATCTGACTATTTGGTATCGGACTAATTATTGAGAAACATTTTCTCACATCAAACTTGCTACTTCTCATTCCAGAAAAGCCGTAAGGATGTGAGCAACTTTGACAGGGAGTTTACTTCAGAACCGCCTAAGCTGACGCCGACCGACAAGCTATTTATCATGAACCTGGACCAGACCGAGTTCCAAGGCTTTTCTTACGTGAATCCCGAGTTCATCGTCAGCGTGTAGGCGTCCGCAACCTCTCCTCGACCGCTGCCACCACCACCGCCGCCATCTCCGCACGCTGATCCTCCATCTGAAACCCAGGTCTCCACCGACCTGTCTGTCTGACTGTCTGACTGTCTGACCCTGCCACTGAGCATCTGTACCACCATGGTAACACTTCTTGCCACACCTGTCTGTCAAAGCCCACGTGTCAAACTGTAGGATTGACAGAAACAAGAGACACAGGAAACGTAATAACGATCGATGGATGCACACATATACAGTGTAGTTGACACCTACCTGACTCGCCACTACACAAAGACAGAGCAAGAAAGATAGAAAAAGAGAGATCCTAGACGCTGAAGATACTTTCAGGAATGTTACTATTGAAATGTTAAACATAATCATGCTACTGTTAAATTTTCAACCTTCCGTGTTCACTGGTGATAACCCTGATATAGTGTTCAAATATACTGTAGTCATTCTGTAGGTGCTTGTATACATTGTGTTCTAATTTGTACATTTATAGTGAGCATATGCCATTGAAGTATTGCTTGCAGGAATAGTTAGTATTAAAACAATTACTAATTCTAACACTAACTAAGCTTTTTGTTATAGAAAAGCAAAAACTGCTGTAGAACTACCAGAGTGGAAATTGGTTGTCTTAATAATATATTGGTTACAATAATCAAAATCTCTATGTAAATGTTGATAGCTACCAAATGCATAGTATACCATGTTAAATCTATATGTATGTTAAATATTTATTATCAAATCGTTTGGTATACATTTATACATTCCTATGGTTCAGTATGTCTTATCAGATCGCCAAACGAGTCAAAGTCTTCACTACACAAACATCTTGTTGTACGCTGTGTCCTGTAGTACATCGTACATCGAATGAATCAGTAATCAAATTATCATAATACATTAACATTGAGTAGTTTCTTGAGGATGTTTGTCTACCACAGTTATCAAAATTGACATCTGAATGATTGCTTAAAGTTTATTGATTAGACTCAGTTAGTTTACCGTAATATGTTTCCAGTATATTCAAAACAACAAAAGATTTCTTGAGCCTTAAAGAGATGCTTTAATGATGTTCAATGACTCTAGTGAAGTGGCAAGACATAAATGTAGTAAACATGCTATAGACTCTAGAATATTTTTGCAGATAATGTAAACATATTTAAGTAGCACAACTTCAATACAATATATTATTGTAGCTGTTAATATTAAATTACATGTCTTAAGTCAGCTATTTTGCAAAATAATGCATGTATTGGTATTAATTAAAGAACACACAGAATAATTATAGATGAATACTTATTTTGATATTGTATTGACTTGCCAGCTGATCAGTAGGCCTAGCAGAATCTTACTATGTCCACTTTGTTTATTCATGACCAGCTTGACCAGGTTAACCCTGTAATTGTTGGATAAATCACAGTCACTGTGGGCTTCACTGGGAGCATCCTGCAGAGATAGGGTTAATATTGACCTAGACATACACACTCATATGACTAGTTCCTGAACATTTACACAAGCTAGGCATGTATCCTGACTAGTCCAGTTAGATTTTGCACCTTCCAACTTGGGTGCTCGTATTGAGGGAACAAATTTGTGCAATCATTCAATTACTATTTCGTATATGTTCCACTTCTTGAAATGTACGGTATGTAGTGTTTTGTCCTCGTGTTGATTATTGACTGAAAAAACAACATGACAACCCTATACAGACCTCAACAATGGATGTGAAGAAATGATGAAACATTGTGAATTTATAACAAGTTTCCAATAGTTTTATTCTATTTATTGTTTGAATTTGATCAAATATGTCATATAATTTTACAAGATCATATGTTACTGTGAAATATGTGTTGAAAATTTAAGTATTAATTCTTTTTTTTTAATGGTAGTTTTAAATGAAATAATCAACATGAAAAATAAGCCATAGAATATATCGTTATTAATTATTCTAGATGACAATATTATGATTGCATTATGATTAGCTAAGGTAACCGAGCCAAAAGTAAACAAATGCCTTTATTAAAAGTTGGCTTAGTACTATTATGCCTTTTAATAATAAAGTTATCAGTCTAGATTATGAAGGTGTATGTTCTATTAATTAATTTATTGGTATGCCTTAATGATGACCACAAGTATTTTCCATGCTTTATGGCACGTACAAGGAGGGTGTACCGGTAGTATCTGTTGGTATTGTACATGTCTGCATGTCACTTGGCTTATCAAATTGTGACTTTCACACTACGAGTAATTTGAAACAACTTGGATAGTTTCACTTTTACTGTTCTTGACATCATAATGTGTTCTAAAGTAGATTTTGTGTGCAATGAATGTGCATTTATACTCAGACTGTTTTTAAACTTGGACATTTAGTTTGTTTTCATTGTTTTAGCTAAAAGAATTTTATTAAATAATGGCTATATTTGGCTCCATTGATAGAATGATAATCAAGTATTACTTACAGTGCATTTAATTAATTCTTAGTATTTATTTCATCTGCTATATATCATTGGCTGTGAAATGCATTATTATAGAATTTTATTCAATCAAATGTTTTGAATTTCATTCAAGTATTCAATTGGTATTATATTGGCTCGTATTGGCCTATTTTGCAACAGATCTGTCTATCGAAGTTTATCTTGCTTTTATTATTATAGTGTTTTATTTGCTCAAAGAGTTCTTGTGAACAAGTTGCAGTATTTTACAACTAGCATAATTGTATGACTATGAACTTTATTATTAATAATTGTCTGTTAATGAAAGGGACCTTCAGTTGGTATACTGTATTCAAAATTCAAAGTACACGTACATGTAGCTAAGGTTAATTCCTCTTGTTGACTGTCATTTATTCAGAGAAACTTAAAATATGTACAATGTTAATTTGTTGAGTTTTGTTCAATTGTTGTACATTTTCACTCACTAAACAGCTCAAATATATTTCCATTCCACATTATGGAATTGTTGTCACTTCTAAGCCATCCAAATTAAAATGTATTCTTCATTGTTAACCCTTATTGATTTTGAGAACATTTTGTGTATAAATTTCTGTACAAATGGAATTTCTGCAAATCGAAGTCTCCAATTTATGGCAACTTCTGGTTCGTCAGCTTTATTTTGGCAAGGCATGATAATAAAGGTATTACCGTAGATGGTTAGTTTGTGTCACATTGTTATAGTTTTCCAGATTCAACAAATGTAGATATAATTTTCCTCTTTTAAGAATACTATGATAATGTTCTATATTTTGTTTGGCAGTATTTGAAGCATTTAAGATAAATATAATAACAGAGAAATCAGACACTTTCCAATTATTACAGTAAATACTTTCAATTGGATGTATCATATATTCAGAAAATATATATTCTTGAAAAAGATATAAAGAATTATTTTTTTTATTCAATAGTTTATATTATAAAGATAGTGTCAACATTATCATATATATTAGTATAATTTTCCAAGTATTATTAGTATTATTATTATTATTATTATTATTATTATTATTATTATAGATATATGAATATATGGATAGACGTTTATTACAGCTGAATGCATCTTATCAGAATGTGCTAAATTATTTCACCAGTGGAGACTGTAATCTCAGAACGGAATGTTTTTGTTCTATATTCTTCCTACTAGATGTACAGATTATTTACAATTATATTACGGTATATATTATTCCTGTATTTTAATGCTTTGTAAGCAGAAATATTTCCATTCTTTGATGTTGAGTTCCTTCCTTATTACTTGTTGAAAATGTATGTTGCATTTATTATACAGCTTGGTTGTAGCATATGGGTTACAGATTCTGGCTGCAAAGTTAATAAACAAATAAACTTAGCCTAAGTAGTTCCTGCATCGTATATAGGCCTTAATATGAGGCCTTGTTGAGACTATTTACATTTTCAGATTCCTTCCCAGGCAGTAGAATATGGTGCAAATTATATGTGAATAATAAAACGTTTGTATGATTAAATAGTAGGTCAATGGAAGAATGCTAATGTTTAACTCATGTGATAATTATACTCCTATTTCATTGCCAAATGTCATGAAGAAATTGATTGATTGAAAACACCAAATTAGCTACAGAACATGTTTTTATTTGATTCAGAATTCTCAAACAGACATTTTGTAGTTGAAATGATTTTGTCGGAGAAAAAGCCTTACCGGTATTGCATCTAAAAGACATACCTATATATTTTTAATCCATATATATAACTTTAAAATGTTACATTTCAAAGTAATGCTCAAGTGTGTCATTTCTTGAATGCTTTAAATGTTTTATTGTTGTGGTTCTATCCGTAAGTATAGAGGAAAGGTTTGACTAGCTATTCAATATGTTATTTGTTTACAACCTTGATAACAATGGCAGTACGACTGTTTCTTACCAGACCCCTCACTGTGTAATATTCCACTCCATCCATCCTTGTCATACCATGTCAAACACTAAAACTAGATCATAGTGTCCTTGTCATACCATGTCAAACACTAAAACTAGATCATAGTGTCCTTGTCATACCATGTCGAATACTAAAACTAGATCATAGTGTCCTTGTCATACCATGTTGAATACTAAAACTAGATCATATGTCGAATACTAAAACTAGATCATAGTGTCCTTGCCATGCCATGTCAAACACTAAAACTAGATCATAGTGTCCTTGCCATGCCATGTCAAACACTAAAACTAGAACACTAAACTAAATCATAGTACCATTGCCATGCCATGTCAAACACTAAAACTAGCGCAGTGATGCTGGTGGAAGGTAAATAGGATGGTGGTTTGCGAAAGGTTCCAGTTCTTGATGTTTCTTAAAATATACATTTATTGTTTTCTAATACGATATGCTTTGTTTTGCCTTTGTACATGAAGTCTGAATAGGAAGGTGTATGCAATGATTCATGACACCAGAGTGAAATTGCAGTTCCTATAATCTACTAGATCTGTCTAGGAGTTTTTGATCAACCATCTCGTCGGTTGAAAGAAACATCCTCATGGCTCTGCATATTTAAATATGGAATTTTATCAATCTTCCTCAGTTTGTTTTAATACTAAATTAACTAATATCTCAATATGAACAGTACATGATATGGTGGTCAGCGATCTATTAGTCTAGGACATTGAATCTGAGATTGGCAAGCCGTGAAGGTGAAATGAATAGTTCTGCAATTGGCAACGACCCAGTGCACTACCGGTTCTGCACTGGTGAGCTGGTGAGCTGACATGATGTTGATACTGTTAGGTAGGGAATTGGTGATAAACTTGGAATCGGCATGAAATATACGTCTACACAACGATGTTTTGTTTTACCACATTATAGAAGTTGACAACAATTATTTTGAAAAATAATAATTCAGACAAATATGGATATGTTGTGGCCCGAGAATGCTATTTTCAAAATGTCCATGTTGACTACTGGTAGCACTGAGTGTTGTAGATTTCCTGTCATTTCAAGATTTCCATTTTCTTCTCCCGAGATGGACACCATCAGTAGTCTTGTACAAGTGTTGCCTCTCTGACTGCTGGATCAACCAGCACTATCTTGTAGAGCATCGCTGGTTGCCTCCAGTAGGAAGAGGGTTAATCAATGGTATGACAGGTAAATAGTGTTCCGTACATGATATCAATGGCATGACAAGTAAATAGTGTTCCGTACATGATATCAATGGCATGACAAGTAAATAGTGTTCCATACATGGTATCAATGGCATGACAAGTAAATAGTGTTCTGTACATGGTATCCTTGGATAGGCGTGGTAATTCACAGTGGAGTAAGAACAGGTGCCATATTGTCCTTGTGTCGGGTTGCAAATGTAATGATTGACGTCAGGTGTGAAATCTAGATACCAAGATGACTTCATATACTGGCAAGTTGTGTTTTAATGTGTGTAGGTTCCAGCGAACATCGAGTTCTGAACATCTTCAAGAAATGACACTTCTGAGTTTTATTAGTGACCCACTCAAAATTATTGATGCAATGTCGTAAGATTGCTTGCAATATACTAGCCATTCACATCGCTGGTATCACTAGACAGCAGTGCAGAGAACAATGGTTACTATGACAATGATTTCTAATGACTGCACAATGGCAAACGTTTCTACTACTAATGGAAGTCTTTGTGAGAGATATTTGAATATTGTTCATGGCTAATATATTAAAGACAAAGGCACTCGGCAGAATTTTTATCAATGAACAAATCACTAACTTGAATTGTTTTCTGTCATCAAACACCTCTTTTAGGTATTCTCCACTTATCCACAACATTTTGTTCTTCACATATATCTGTACTAATGCGGCTCTATTGGCTGATATTTGTCGGCAGGTATCAGTGTCACTGTTTCAAACATGTGAGATATCGACATGTTCTTCTGTACTTTTATTGATTTTATGAAACGTAAAGTAGTTCCACCAATGAATTTGAGCATGCATCGTGTGCTGTGTTGCAAAAAGAAAAGATTAACTGAAATATAAAACATTTATGAGTTGACCCTCTTAGTCCATCAATCTAACGTTTATTATTTGAACAAGTCATATTTTAATGTACAATGTTTGTGACTTACTACTTTAGAACCCTATGCATGCATGTACATGTATAGTACTATACTAGGATATTACTTTAATGGGCTATACTGTTAAAGGGTGTGGGATAATAGATATTGCAGTACTGATGATTTGATAGCCTTATAATGCTCATACATATACATTGATGTCCACATATCACTACTTGATTTACAGTTTATCAGATCATAATCGAGCTGGGTTTTTTCTACTTACCATTAACAGTATACATGTACTACTTAGTCTCATGGTTATCCTTTTTCTCTTCTGTATGTTTTAAGCCTGCATAATTTTTAATTGTGTCATGTGCATTTTTTTTGTGTGTATATTATATATACTTTATGTAGTGACACCAATTCTACATGTACGTGCATGTCCTCACAGTTATATGGCATGAATGAAACTTGACTTTACATATATAAAATGTTTGCAAGGTAGAAACCCATATTGTCTTAAAGCCCAATTCGTCTTTGACATGAATGTCAAGTTTGCATGTACGTATACAAATATGGATACGGATTTCCTATTTTAAAGCTGTGATGTCCTCAATATATAACCTGACTACCGACTACAGTGGATGCTAAACATCTATTTTAACGTGTTAACAATCATCTCTCTGCTAAAGCCTGCCTGTACATAAATGGCTTTGAGAACATTGTCAGCAAGTTCAGACTCCTTATTTTGAATATATTTCACATAATTAATGTAATCGACTTACATATTTTTTATGAATTCTAGTGCACCACTATGTTGTTTTTTGCACCATTCCTTGTACATATCCTTGTGCATGGCTGGCCTTTGGTTAGTGTGTAGATATGGAACGTGCCACCTTCACCCGTACTGTAGACCATGTGCCGGTGGTACAAGTAAGCTCATCATCATGTTCATGTCTTGTCAAATATGCACCACAATATGTTTTCGTATGCAGAAAGCAAAATAGTAAATGCTGGATTTTGGATATCTGCTATTCGATGTGGAATAATACATTTGTAAAGTACATTATATTATTTTGATCTTTTTATGATACTGTAGTCTCGACTTGTATTTCACCTGTGAACGACATTAAGTTCTGGTAGGACATCAATAGCCATTCATTGCAAAATACTGACATGCACATACAGTAGCTGCCTATATGCAGATATGCCTATATGCAGCCAGTTATATTTAACAAAACATTAACATAGCATATTTGCAGTACTGACGAATCCACATTACCTAACATAACCATAGCTATGCTCCTGACTGAACTAAATAATATTTGCAAGCTATCTGCTACAGCCTTCTTGGATTTCAAACTTGTCTGATTGACTTCCTAAAGGCATGCACATCTAGATCTAATTTCCTAAGAAGACAGTCTGAGACATGAATGTTGAAGAAATAAGAAGCTCTGATAGGAGGATAACGCAGACAAGTGGATAGAATTAACTCTATTGACCCCAAGTTCCAGCTTCATATACTGAAAGAAAGAAATAAGTGAATGCATCGTTTTGAAGTAAAAGTAATTTTTCACATGGTGATGTTTATTCGTCATGCGACTTATATAATGAACAGAAATCTAAAAATTGTTTGTCTGTGATGCATCCCTCATGTTTTGCAATAAAGACTGCATATCTTCTTGAAATACTGCGGATCAAATGCGATCATCAGGGACTAATACGCCCTTCCTCTCTTAGAGATTCAAAATGTGCATCTACATTATTGGTCTGTATGGGCTGCAGCTGTGTATGTTCCAAATTCGAGAAAACACAATTTTTGACTTGTTGAAATGTACAACAAACGTATAATGTTGATGTTTCTGTTGAAATCATACCAATAGCCTGCAATTATGGACCTAAAATAATATATTGTTTTAGCAATAATTCCTAGAATGATACCATTTCAAAATTAACTTGCAAAATTGTCACATTTTGATACATGGGCAATTTATTTGTTGTATCATTTTATCTGTGCTTGAAGAACATGATACAACAAATACATTGCCCATGTATCAAGATGTGACAATTTTGTAAGGTAAATTTGAAACTGAATCATTATATAAAATAATGATAAAACAATACCTACTTTAGGTCCAGAATTGCAGGCTATTGATATGATTTAAACAGAAACGTTAACATCATAAGTTTGCTGTACATTTCAACGAGTACAAAATTGTTTTTTTCTCGAATTTGGAACATACACTGCCCCGTCCCATACAGATCAAAAACTTTGATGCATATTTTCAATCTCTAAGAGATGAAGGGCATAATAGTCCCTGATGAACGCATTTGATCCGCAGTATTTCAAGAAGATATGCAGTCTTTATTCCCAAACATGGAGGACACATCACTTACAAACATTTTTAGATTTCTGTTAATTATATAAGTTGTATGACGAAAAAAACATTATGTTTACTACAAAATAATGCGTTCCCTTATTTCTTTCTTTCAGTATATTTCGGTATGGCTTGTTATGAAGATGACTGCAAAACAAATCAACATCCCTTGGTCCTTTGTGTTGACTTAGATATTACCCTTCCTCGGCCATCTGTGTAAAACTACAAAATTACCCTCCTTGAACCATTTCCTTCGCCATCTGTGTAAAACTACAATGTTAGCCTCCTTGGACCATCTGTGTAAAACTACAATGTTACCCTTCTTGGACAATCTGTGTAAAACTACAATGTTACTCTCTTTGGACCATGTGTAAAATGATAATTTTACCCTCCTTGAACCATCTGTGTAAAACTATAATGTTACGTTCCCCTGGGCCATGTGTGTATCCTTACAATGTTACCCTTCTCATCTGTGTAAGCCTTATGTCAAAACCTAAACAATATGGCTGGATTGTACAGACATTTTAGTAAATTTACCCCTGGAAATTGGGATGTTTAGGTTTAATGAGAGTAAAAACTAGCATATAATCCAGGTATATTATTTTGTAATAAATGACTTGTATTTGTTGTCATTAATAGAAAATATGGTATAATTTTTCATTGCATAGTACTAACATCTTGTAAAACTGGACACAACATTACACACTATTCCTATGTATGTAAAGACTAGAAAGGTATGCATGTGAACAGGTTTCATACAATTTTGTACGATATCCAATTTCCAGCATTGAATTCGAAGACATACCATTATGTTCTTAGCTATGTTGTCCATATTACAAGACATTTGGTACCGCCTAGTAGATGATGCTGTCAGGATTATCTTTATTAACATTATGGAGTTGATATATTCCAGATTTCTACTTTACAGCATTTCTTATGCTTGTTGTCAGTCTGACACTGGCGACCAGCAATGCCAGGATTAGCCCTCACAGGCTGGCTGATGTTGTCTCATCATATGGACTAAATAAACGGATATCTTGTCCTATTTATATCAGTCTTTATCTTGTATTTTAGCAGGGATGTAATCGCTGTTGAGACTTGTGGAGGTGCATGCTTTAATGCTATGCATAAGGGTATTTGAAGCACTATACAAGTATTGGTTCAAACCGACTGGAGTCTGGCGCCAATGGTCATCGTGACAGGATGTGATGTATTCATGGTTGTAACGTCGCTACACTTTACCTCCTGCCGTGACACTGATGAGCTGTTATACTTTACTTGTCGAATAATCTGGAAAGCAGCTCAAAACACCCAACTAACAAATACGGTAACTGCACATGCATTTTTCCATTACATGACAGTTAACGTCTTGACATAAGTAAAATAAATACTCAGCAAATTCTTGTATATGTTGCTTTTATCAATTTGTAGGATAACATCGATACCAAAACATGCTTGGGCAAGATTCTCTATATATGTGTATTTTCAAATAAAAGTAAATACACATGGTAATTACTTATGTGCTGTGTATGTGAATAAGCTAATAGTTGAAAATGAGGCTATATTAAATCATGACTCGCCTTTTTCCAGCCAGACTTTATATGCCCCCAAATCCATATAAGGTCTGAATATTGATAGCTTGAAGCATTATACAGCATGTAAAGCACTGTTGAGGGCATATAAACCCCAGTAGAGGTGGAAGAATTTGGAACTACATGTACTATTACCAGTTAATATTTAGTGGTATTATGTATATAAAATGTATATATTCTTTGTAGGTAAATAGATATCTTGTCAGTGGCAGTACAATATTAGAGTATCGCTTAGCTAATTAAGTTTACCAGTCATGTTAATATAATCCCAACCACAACATTTGAAATGATATAACCAATAGCTTAGATTCACCATTATCCCTATCAATCACTACCAAGCTAGACTAGACAATGCCAACACATGTAAGAATAACACAAGCTAATTAGCCACTTAATCCAACTGGTAGTACTAGTTATTCAGTCTGTATATTCATTGTCACATGTTACATGCCAATTGGTTATATTCAATGTAAACCCTTAAGCTTGTATCTTGTAAATACATACTATACTACCAACAGAAAATAAAGGAACGATTGAAATGATAGTGGAGGTGTCATTTCAATTAACGTATAGAAAATCAATTTTGGGTGTGTATATATCAATATTTGGTGGGTCCACCTTGTTGGTTAACACATGTACCACCCCATTGGAGGCATACTTTTGATTAAAGATCTTATGGTTACCCTAGGAATTACCCTCCACTCATTCTGAAGAGCTACTACAAGGTGGTGCGTTGGCGGGTGCTGGGTCTCTAGCATACATTTTCCAACCGAACGTCTATGTCCATTGTTGTCGTAGATATAGGTGACGAACCGGGTACGATTTTGTCTGACATTGTCATGAAAATCAAAATTTCGGCCAATAGTTTTAGCCAATGGAACAACTCCAGGACACAAGAATTGGTTCAGATATCCATGGCCAGTCAAATTTCCATTAGCAATAATCAAATCAGTGAACTTGTCATGTGTGATCCCTCCCCATTCCATAACACT
>JAUTBQ010158206.1:0-13047 GCA_032361185.1 Lepetodrilus ovalis | reverse complement strand
AATGCTCCTAGCATCAAAAAGTGCTAGAATTCTGTTACTACTTGCACAAGATGATACCAGGGACATTGCAGACCTTGTTAGTTAATTATGTCCGAATTTCAGTTTGAGTAGCCTGAAAAATGTCGGAAAATTTTCAACAATGATCCTAGCATCAGAAAGTGCTAGTTAATGATCTTCACATTTCAACCCTAATAGCTTGAATTGTCCTTTGAAGTTGTCATTTGGAAGAAGAAGTCACCAATGCTCCTAGCATCAAAAAGTGCTAGAATTCTGTTACTACTTGCACAAGATGATACCAGGGACATTGCAGACCTTGCAGATGGTGCTATTGGTGGATCCAATACCCAACACCCCAATATCAGACTGTGATAACATGGACCTAGTTATCCCAAGTGAGATATCAGAGAGATGAGATTGTATTTTGTACTAGTTTCATTTCATATCTTCTTTCTGGATTGATTTCAGTGCCATTGATTTCATCTCCCACTACCCCAGTATCAGACTGTGATAACATGCTATTCAGTTTTCACAATATTGATACCAGAGAAATTGAAGAAATTGTACTATGGCAGTCAAATGAGGGGACACAAGATGATTCACAGTCCACTAGGAACAGGCTGGTCAGAAATACTGAATACAGCTAGAGATGGCGGTTATTCTCTTATGCTCCTAGCATCAACAAGTGCTAGCAGTCTGGAGTAAAGCTTGCACAATTTGATACCAGGAATACAGAGAACATGGGTCTTAGATGTTGCTCTGGATGTTGCTTGGCTTAGATGTTGCAATGTTCTGCTGATTTATTAGGCAGGAGGACACTCTGTTACCATGCATAAATACATTTTATACATTTATCCTAGATTAGTCAGTTATGATCTTTTTTACCCTAGGATTGGGCAGTTGTCCTTGATAAACCTAGCATTAAAAAGTGCTAGCAGTCTGGAGTAAAGCTTGCACAATTTGATACCAGGAATACAGAGAACACGGATCTTGGATGTTGCTTGCATTGCATTGTTCTGCTGATTTATTTATGCAGGAGTAGGATTTATTTGCCCTGGTGTCGGACACAATTTCTGTTGCCATGATGGATTTAAAAACAAAACATAATTACACAATTATCCTAAATTGTGATGGTAATGAGTCAATTATAATCAATAATAATCTTTTACCCTAGGATTCACTTGTTGGCAGTTGTCCTTGATAATCCTAGCATCAAAAAGTGCTAACAGTTAGGGAAAGCTTGCACTATGTGATACCAGTATTATTAAGAACTTGAGTATGTAGAAATACGATGAAATGTGTTAATGAGGAATCATTGTGGATACCCATATATTTTCAGAATATCCAAAACAAAATTAGAGCATAGAGAAATATGACCACATATTATGCTAGACATCATTGTGGAACCACAATGATTTTAAGAATCTTCAATACAATATCACTGTTTATGTTGACATTTGTTGAATAAAACTTGCACCTGATCAGATGACCATATCAGAACAATGCTGCTTGAGAGTCCCACTGCCCCAGTATAAAACTGTGATAACATAGCATAACAGTCATCACTAGAATGATACCAGAAAAGGGAACATCAATGTGAACTTTCGTATGTTGTCAAAAATGAATTGTGATGATGAATCCAGAATGGTCATCACTGGAATAATACGAGAAAAGGGAACATCACTACCTAGCAATGGCCAGTGTCCTCTGGGCCTTGAATGTTATCAAGAGTTGTTATAATGATGAATCAACTGGTTCGATACTGTAGTAAATGCCTCTTACAGTGATTAACATTATTTCAAATTTAATATTGACGTTATCAAGATGAAAATATTCAGAATTGTTCCTAGCATCATAAAGTGCTGGCATTATGATAAGCTTGCACAATAAAATACCAGGAGCAATATGAACAAATCTTGTATCCCTGACAGAGCAGCATGGCATAATGCACAGGGGGGTCACAGGGTGGTCGTAGGGTGGTCACAGGAATGAAACAGCATAAAAGTCCATGAGACTGTACATCAGTATGAGATTATAAAATTCACTTCCCCAGTATCAAACTGTGATAGCGTGCTGATTTGCCATCACAAGAATAATACCAGAACAGTGAGATTCTTGCTCAGTCACCAAATCATTGGAACCAAATAATTGAGGAAGGTGAAAGTTTGTCATCAATGTCCCTAGCATCAAAAGTGCTAGCAGTGTTACGCTTGCACAAGATAATGCCAGGCACATTGCCAACAATGTATGACAGTTGAGTATCATCTTTAATATGATGCAGCTGCTTTTGATGATGGAATTTGATGAATTTTATGTGCCACAACCCCAATATGAAACTGTGATAACAGGTTGGATAAGTCATCACAAGTTAAATATCAGAAAAATGGCCACAAAAATGTAGGATAACTGGGAGAAAAGGGGATTATGGTGATCACATTATGCTATATAGTGACATGGTAGTTGAAATTGTTCAGAATTGTTCCCAGCATCATAAAGTGCTGGCAATCAAATATAGCTTGCACAATAAGATACCAGGACCAATCTGATGCTAAATTAAATATCCATCGAGATGTTTGAGCTGATGCCTCAGGAATCGTAGAAAGTGCTGTCATTCAAGTACCCTTGCACAATAAGATAGCAGGAGAAAGCTGATGCTAAGCTGAATACACATCAAGATGGTGAGCTGATATCTCAGGAATCATAGCATCTAAAAGTGCTAGTGGATTGCAACACCAGCACAAGGAGATACTAAGACCTACTGGGACATGTTAGTTTTGGAATGCATGACCAGCTGCTGCCTGAAGTTCTAATGATGCCCAAACTTCTGATGATGCCAACAGTTTCAAATCCATGCTGAAAACCATCCTCTTCAAAAGAGTATACACGTATGGCCAAACAGGGGCTATATCTGGATAAGTAGCTCTATATTATTTATTATGTCAACTGCAGCATGGAAGAGGACAAGCTTCAGCTGTATTGATGTATAGATGGCAAAGTAGTCCCATTACCCCAGTATCAGACTGTGATAGCAATGTTAGAAAGCCTTCACCAGAGGGATACTGTGGAAATAGAATCAGGTTGATATGATAACACTGTTTCAGGGCACAGCTACATAATACAAGAAATGGATATTTTTTTACAAATTGATATACAAATGGAAAACATTTGTGTATATACCAATTCAGGGCCCACATTGTTAACAGTTGGGATAGTGCACTGGATTCATATTTCACTGCATTCCTAGCATATAAAAGTGCTAGTAGTTGAACAACACTGGCACTGTTTAAATGTTAGGAACCCAAGGAAATTAGTTTTAGAGAGACCATAGAGGTGTGAAGAAAAATCAGCTGTATCACTACCCCAGTATCAAACTGTGATAGCATGTATTGTTCAGCCATCACTAGAATCATACCAGAACAGTGGAACACATATTTGTAGTCCTATCCAACAACAAGTCAGCTGGCATCTAGAAGTGAAATGGTGGCAAATGGGAATAATGGTCTTGCAGGATCCAACTTTTATTAAGTACATCAGCAGCCACAAGAAAGAGGTCAATCAGAACTGGAACAGGAATGGGGATGTTCTTTGTCAGATAGCCAGAGAACAGTATGGAAGTGTCCACTGCATGAAGCAAGCATATGCAAGCCCCAGCATCTGGAAGTGCTAGCTCTGAATGAATGCTGGCACGAACAGATACTGTGATCTCACACAGCTTTTAAATCTCACTCTCTGATCTCACCCTGGTCTCAATCAGAGACTATTTTGCTAAAGTACACTTTCTACAGTGGCAGACAGTACAGCCACCTAATAAATGTCCTAAGAAATGCACAAGAAATTATTAATACATTTAATGAAGTTGCTGTGAAAATAAAACCAATTACGTTATTTTACTGGGATTTAGGAAGCAGTATATCTCTCATCAGATTCCAAGCATCAAAAAGTGCTAGTAATTGTGAAACACTTGCACAATGTTAATGCTAGGAATCTAAATGGATGTCATTCAACCTGTGGTAGTGGGTGTGGTGGATGTCATTAGACATTATTTTCTATGTCATTTACCTTGTGGATTCAACCCACACAATGTAGACATTGGTCATTGCACCCACTGCCCCAGTATCAGACTGTGATAACAAGATCATAGCAATCACAAGTCAGATACTAGAAAAATGAGCTACAGGTCATGTCCCTTCTTTCTGTATCAGTCAATCCTCACAAGCCATGAAAGAATCCCTGTGTGAAAACCTCACCTGGAATCCTAGCATCAAAAAGTGCTAGTTGACATATCGCACTGGCCCAGTTTAATACTAGGATCCCTGGAAGAGAAGATGGTCAAGGATGTTCTGTAGCAGCAGCAGAAGCTAGAGCTGGAACAGAAGCACCTCCAATAGTAGCAGAGCATTGACCTGGCTGTTGTGGACACGCCTAACACTGACCCAGTATAATACTGTGATAGCATGGACAGAGGGGCTACAGCCATCACAAGAATTATACCAGAGCAATGTATAGTGTTTTTAACAATGCAGATACAAATCATTGTAAGTGTACCATTGATCCGACAGTAAAGATGACAAAAATGTTCAAACAGGAAACGTGGTAAAAAATGTGGTAAATACTCCATCCAGAAATCCTAGCATCAAAAAGTGCTAGTTGTCGTATCACACTGGCACAGTTCAATACCAGGAGCCCTGGAGGACTAAAGTCTGCATCAGAAGAACCTGGAACTGGAACTGTGGAAAGTCACTGTTGCTCCAGTAGCAGAACAAGGTCCTGCTGACTGTACCAATCCCACTGACCCAATATAATACTGTGATAGCAAGGATAGAACAGCCATCACAAGAATTATACCAGAGCAATAGAATCATTGACATGGAATAACAGCCAATAATAGCATATGGTTCATTATTCTCACAACAAAGTTGGCAAAAGCAACAGAAAGAAGAAATAGTAAACTATTGTGATAAATTTTGAACCCAATGTACCACTGAAGAAAAGGGAAATATAAAGAAAACAAATGCATGACTCCCTCCTGAAATCCTAGCATCAAAAAGTGCTAGTTGTTTCTTCACACAAGCACAATTTTATACTAGGATCCCCGGTAGGCATGTTTCTGTAGAATTATGAAGATAATAATTTATTGCCTAAAAAATGGGCGTGCAACTACCTTTCACTACCCCAGTATCAGACTGTGATAGCATAACCATAACAGCCATCACAAGAATGTTACCAGAGCAATAGAAGACACAACTTCCATAGAATGAGAATGACCCGATGAAGCTACTGGATGATGTTGTCACATGATGCTCCTAGCATCAAAAAGTGCTAGCATCACATGAAGCTTGCACAAGATGATACCAGGACCACAAGGAACCAAATTGAATAGTTATTTAATGAATCAATAAGTGTACCACTGGCTACAAGACAATACATACAGCATATGCTTTAAAATGGAATGTTATTGCCTAAAAATGGGTGTGCAACTACCTTTCACTACCCCAGCCATCAATAAGTGTACCACTGGCTACAAGACAATACATACAGCATATGCTTTAAAATGGAATTTGTCATGGTAATAAATGTGGTAAAGAAATCTGTGACCATCCTAAGACTTTTGGATAACATTGACCACAACAGTCACCATAGGAATGATGCCAGAACAAGAGTTCATTAGTCATAATACAAATATGTATTGGCTTCTGTCTATATGTGAACGTATTGTCTGTAATCCCCAGCATCTGGAAGTGCTAGCTATGAATTCAATGCTTGCACTATCAGAGACAGGGAATAGCAGCAACAAATTTATATCAGCCTAGACAACTAATGGAACTCGTCATAGAAAAATTTCCTTGTGTAATATCTTCACTGAACCCCTGGCATCAAAAAGTGCTAGTTGCTAATAACACTTGCACAAGATAATACCAGGAATCCAGGTTATGATTTCCAAACCTCAACATGAATTTTACTATTATTTCACGCAAAGTATGAGAAATGCCTGCAAACCCCAGTATCTAGAAGTGCTAGCTGAACATTAAATGCTTGCACAAACAGATACAGGGATTGGACAGGTTTTTGTCACGTTCTATAGAAACCAGATGGATGAAGTTCACCTGGAAATGCCAGCTGCAAATTAACTGCTTGCACAAACAGATACAGATTTGGTCATGTTATGTAGCAAGTCAAATGGCTGAAGTTCAAGAAAATCCATATTCCCCAGTATCAAACTGTGATAACATGCAACTATAGTTTTCACAATAGTGATACTAGTGAAGATGGAACTCTTTAATCACACCCAAGGTATCAGGACATCCTAGAGATAGGTTCATGTGAAATTTGAGGCATATTACCATTACCCTAGTATCTAACTGTGATAACATTACAAAGAACAGGTCATCACGAGTGAGATCCTAGAGAAACAGAAACATATTGTATTTCAAATACAGAAAACAACTGTAAGCTTTGCCAAAAGAAGCAATAAATACTAGGCAGTTTCATTTTCATCTACTGTCCCAGTATTATACTGTGATAACATTATGACAGCCATCGCAAGAATGATACCAGAACAGATGACAAATTTAACACTCACATGAATGCAAAGTTAAATATGCAAGCAAACACCAGCATTAGGACATTCTATTAGAATAGAATGTTATTAAGTATTCTGTGTTCTGCTTCCTATAGCTTAAGAAGTAACAGTACCAAGCTACTCGTCACTGGATAACTACCTCACCAAATTATTAAATACTGTTTTCTACTTCCTATGGCTTATTACGTAACTACCAAAGAAGCTATGGGAACATCTTCAATTGTCACTGGATAACTAACTACCTCACCAATATATTAAATACTGTTTTCTACTTCCTATGACTTAAGTAACAGTACCAAGAACATCACTTCCAAATTTCAATGGATAGCTAATTACCTAACCAAGACCCTCTTTGCTATTACTCTACAAGGCCTGGTGTTATTACTAGTAAAGATGTAAATGTATACACGACAGGAAACAGACAGTAAAGCAATCTATTGGTATTGTGTGAGATACTGGTCCAAGAGGATTAGGTTTCAATACAGTTTCACTAATGTTACCAAATTTTATTGCTGGGCAGTGATCAAAGAACAGTGGAGGAAGTTGAGGTCATAAATGTGTGCTTTATGTGGGGTATGGTTCTTGTGAGGGGCATATGTAATTAGAACAATTTAATTAGTAATTATAAGAATTGTCAGAAATTCTGCAATAGAGGTATTCTTTCCTTAGAAATTATTTATATATTTTACAAAAAAATACTATTTTAAGATGAGAGCATTATATTAAAATGTTAATATTTTGTTATTAATTTAATTCAATTAAAATACTCCACCAATGATTAGAAGGCATAGACATGTATTTAACTGTTAAATTATAAAATAAATAAATGTAGTGATACGACCAAATATACATGATCAAAAATGAACCTAACAGTCAATGTTGTCTGCGCAACAACTTTATTTGGAAATTAGGTATCAAGAATGTGAATTACAACGAAAAATATAATAACCACTATTATTATGACCTACAAAGCTGAAGAACGTGGTAATTTAATAGTTTATTCTAATAAAAAGCATAATATTTAAAATTTGGTCAAGTATAGCGCAGCAGAAATTGGTTTTCAAAGAATATAAATAATATTAAATGTATTTTTTTTTATAATGAAAACAATATTTTGTAAAAGACATGAAACTAACTTATTCTACATGAAACTAACATGATATATAATACGAAGAATCTTTATTTTACATTCAACGTATGGTATGTATATGTGGATAACTAAAATAATAAAGAAGAAACATAATTTGTTCAGCATAAAAGTTAACCCACACCTACCTTGGTAAGCCTGTTCTTGTATGTGAGTCTCCCAGTAGGAGGCTTCTGGAGACAGGACTGCAGTCACTGGCAGTTGACAGGAAGTGAGTGAACAGACCACTCCCAAGCAGACCTATATACCCTTCCCCTGACACCCGAGTTGGCACCGGAGATCCACCCCTTCCCCCTCCCCCCTACCCCTTCCCATTGGGCATTGCTCACCCAGCTGGAGGTTGAAACCTGGGTAGAATGGGGCATCTCATTGGCTGCTGCTCCTCTGCGCTGTGACAACACCCAAGACACACTTCAGTTAGAAGCTCTTCTCTGAAGGTATTGGCTTAACGAGTTGGCAGCTTGTCCTCGTCAGGGCAGAGGGGTATTGTGTAGGTTATTGTCTAGGCTGATGAGACGACCGTGGAGGGGAGGTAACGAGCTGGCAGTGTCCAGCTCTTCCTTGCTGTGACAGTGAACTAACAGACAACAGGAGATGTTGTCACAGGGCAACTAACAGGGCAAGGGCAGGAGCTTGAGCAGGGGCTTGGGGTATTGGGAATGGGTGACAATAGGGTCCTGTCTGTGGTGTAGTGGATTATGGAGGTTTACTAGGCTTGGGGTGGCAGAGTAGACTGGATATGTTCACAGTTATATTACTGTTTGTGTTTTGTGTGGATTAAAATTAAAGTGTAGCATGTACTGTTAGTTTGGAAAGCTTTGGAGAAGGATGTTTTCTCATAGTAGTATAATCATTCCCATGTGAAATTCTTGTGAATGCAATTTTGAAATTAAGTTTATTTACAGTTATATATTTATGGAAGTTTTTAACAAGCAATTTCCAAATTATTTTATTCATAAATGATTATTCATAAATATCTTTCCATTTACTTCTATACAATGTACTTTTATATACTTTTATGCATTGTATAAAAGTAAATGGTGAGATTTGTTGACAATGTGCATATGTGGGGAAATATTGTAAATTATTTGCTTCTAAATAAGTAATTATTAATAGATTTTGGTACATGCAGGGTGTGCAAAGTGTATTGGAGAAGATAATTAAATTAGATCTGATACATGTCCTTCAACTAACAAGAATTAATCACTCAACAACTATTAATCAGAGAAGTTAAGAAAATAAAATAAAAACATAAAGCATTTATTTATAAACTTATAAAGAATAATGTTTAATAAAAAATATATTTCAGGTAACCATGTCCTTTTACTTTAAAAATAAATCATTCAGTAGAATACATGTATTTGTATTTAATTCATATTGAATCATTGTCCAGTATAATGAATTAGTGCTTTTCGTCAAAGTGTGAATTCCAGTGACTTCCATTATTAATTTTCTTCATAATTTTATAGTTTATATCCATTTTCTTTAATATGTATATTTTAAAATTAAATAAGTTAATATTCATGTGTATCTAAGATATATTTCTGGAATTCTAATGATTGGGATTATAGTAAATTTATTAAAGCATAAAATTTTATATAAATATGTCCATTACATAATTGCAATGTGTCCCATTTCAAATTAGTCACACAAAAAACCGTTTGTAAATTGTCTATCTGTCTGCTAAAGAATCAGTATTCAAGTGTTGGGAAAATATTTAAGACACGAGCAGGATCCCATTTCAAATGTAAATACACAGTCAAATAAATGAGCATTTCTCTTTGATAAAGCTCCTAATCCAATGTTCATGAACAATAACACAGACCATGTTCCACAAATACATAATGCGATAGAAGAAGATTGGATTTAAAGATTTACAGAATCATCTCGTTTACAGATATAAAAAACAAAACAGATTGCTACAATAGGTAAATAGTGAGAGTAATGTGCTTTAAGGCTTAGCCTAGGATCATCTGTAGTCTTGTGAGATAATTTGTGGGTTTATCTTGTCCTGCAAGTTATCACAATAATATCTGAGGTGGAGTACTGTATAATTTGGTGCATCGTTTGGTGAAGAGATAATGGAAGTACATGGTATTTTAATTTTCTATAGTAATTATTTTAGATGTTTTAATTTAAATAATTTTTAATTTGAACAATATTTGAGGTGTACAATATTTTATTTAATAATTACATGTATATGGACATATAGAATATGGAAGTATTTTTATTTTCTATAGTAATTATTTTAGATGTTTGGTTTAAACAATATTTAATTTGAACAATATTTTATGTGTACAATATTTTATTTAAATACATAATAATTATATGGCAATATTGAATATGAAAGTTATTTAATTTAACATAATGTGATTGTTATTTTAGTGTTGATATACACTATTTTATTGTCAATTCAATCATATTTTGACTTAAATATTGTTCTGGTATTTATATTTCTTTCACTCAGACAAGTGGTAATTCATTGATAATGAAAAGAGTATTTATCATGTCTTTCAAAAATATATCTAATAATTTGTATTTCCACAAATAGATACGGTATGGCAAACTATTATATTATTACTATAACAATACCTTAAGTAAAAAATGTAATTACATCTACTATAAAATTACTTACTGTAACAATTGGAACTGTTGTCTTATTCCTCAGCAAATTTTATTGTGAATAATGTATGGTGCAGTGGTGTCTGTATTCATCTTCTTGATGAATTTTGGTATGTTCCAAGCAAATTCATTATATTGTGACAATATATGGTGTGCTATTTGCTATTTGTTATAATAGTTTGGTTATAATATTCATTGAAGACAAGGAATTTCTGTAATATGATAAAAACTAACAAATTGACATTATACAAGACTTACAGTATTTGCTCTTCATTCTGGTATTATTTGTATACAGATTTACTGTGACAAGTGTATTACAATCATTTAACATCCCATTGTGGATTGCTGTAGATTGTGTGAAGTCAGACCTGGCATTCCAGGTGATTGTCATCAGACAGTTGGAAATTGGTCTGACTTATAACAAAATAGTAGATATTCTTCCAGGTGACCAGTCAAAAACCCCTCTGGTCAAAACCCCCTCGGTCAAAAAACCCTCGGTCTAAACCCCCTCCGGTCAAAACCCCCTTCGGTTAAAAATAACAAAAATGAATGTAAGTAGTTGATAAAAGTTCATTAATAAAAGTTCATTAATAAAAAATATAATAAATAGCAAAGATTAATTATAATTTAAATCACAGTACATTATAATTTAGATCACAGTTCATTCCAATTTCCATCTGATGCAGTGTCCTATGCCCTTGAGGGTATCCTCCATTGATTTGACACCATCTCATTTGTTAAAAATAACAAAGAAATAATGCAAGTAATGTAAAAATCATTAGAATTTAAATCACAGTTCATTACAATTTAGATCACAGTTCATTACAATTTAGATCATAGTTCATTGGATGTATTTCCATCTAATGCAGTGTTCTATGGGCTTGAGGGTATCCTCAAGCTGTTTCAAACAATTATCCATCTATGTCAACATTAAACTAATTTTACAAAAAAAGATGGGGTTTTGACCATTTGACTAGTTATCGCAAGGGCTTTTGACTGGAAGGGGTTTAGACCGAGGGGGTTTAGACCGATGGGGTTTTGACCGAGGGGGTTTTGACCGGAGGTTTTTTTTACCTGGATTCATATATTTTCCTTTGTATAGTTTTCTCCTTATACTATGGAGAATGAATACACGTGTAAATTGGACAATGATCAACACATATTGGGTCTAATACTCCACAAGTTTTGATAAGATCAGTTCTTGAGGTGAATATTAAAGCAATCACAGTTCGCGAGTCTTTTGTTGTTCTTGGTGGATGATTAATTAGCTGTTTGAGGCCATATGTTGTTTCTAATAGTTTAAGTTTTTGTGATTGATCCGTCAGATAGTCAATGTTAAAATCTCCTGTAATAATGGTATCTATGTTTTCGTCTAAGGCACCGGCAATAGAATCTTCAATTTTATTCCAATAATCAATACTCTTATCAGCCCTGTAAAATGTACCAATTAGCAAGTTTAGATCTTTTGATTTAACTTGTACCCAAACAGCTTCAATACCAGAAAGCTGTCCACACCTCAATACGTTTTGCATAAATGTTATTTTTAATATAAACAGCTACTCCTCCTCCTCTTGTGGCCCTGTCCTGTCTAAAGGGTGTGTGAAAACCTGGTAGAGCTATATGGCTATCCGGAATGCCGGGGTGCAACCACGACTCAGTAATGCATATAACATCAAAATCCCTAAACTCTAAATTGATCAGGTCAATTTTATCCTTTAAACTACGTACATTTAGGTGAACGATTCGGATATCCACCAGGACCTGGGTTCATATGAATATCTCCACAACAATACAAAAGTAATAACATACATACAAGAAAACTCAGATTACATTGATAGAGGCAGATATATTTGCAACTAAGCACTATAACTATAACCTTGCAGGCACAATTGCAGTGCATCTTTAAAGCAAATAACCCGATCGACCTCCTGTATTGCGATATATCAACCCCCATCATCGAACACCGTTACAAGTTTAAAACACAAACAGGAGACGATCAGGTTTAGCAAGTATGAGCAAATATAAGTTAGATTTGTTTTGGCCATGTATGATAAAACGTAAGTTTGACGGACGGTTTGTCCGTTAGAAAAGAGATAACTAATAAAACACAAAAGGTATCGACCAAGCATAATTTGGAAGATAAAACGGGTTGGCGAATTGGCATGTATAACTATTATATATAGTTAGGTACAAACTAATGTCATTAAACAAATACCCGAAAACCAATTACGCACAATCATAATGCCATATGTTGTTGCCATATAATAACCAGTGAGTAATATTAATAATCAAAATAAACACTACGCCGATAGTGGTATGAGTATATACTAATTCAAGATAGGTGTCAAGTTCCAAATCCTGCATTAGAAATATAATACGTAATAATAAAGTGCATCCATGTGATATGGAATACTCCCAAAGTAGACGAGTATAAAAACTCAAGAATCAAACATGTTCACAGTCATTGTCCACATTGTACGTATATTATATATAGTTAGATACAAGCTAATGTCTTTAAACAAATACCCGAAAACCAATTACGCACAATCATAATACCATATGTTGTTGCCATATAATAACCAGTAAGTAATATTAATAATCAAAATAAACACTACGCCGATACCGTGGTATGAGTATATACTAATTCAAGATAGGTGTCAAGTTCCAAATCCTGCATTAGAAATATAATACGTAATAATAA
>JAUTBQ010158195.1:0-13048 GCA_032361185.1 Lepetodrilus ovalis | reverse complement strand
TACTAGTCCTTAGGATACCTTTAGCATTGAGCATTTTGGCTTTGGCTACAGGACTAGTGCTAGTATTAACCCCTGGTTGTGTGGTAGACTATCCATAGTTGTGTGGTAGACTATCAATAGTTCAGTGAGTACTCCAATTTTGTGGAACTACTACTTCATCAAATACTGTATATTTATTTATATGTGTTCGTCATGGATCGCAAAACAAACTTTTCATTCAATGTTTTATAAGTGCAAAATAACACATGAAAAACAGATATTGTCGCTTTAATATTCGCTTAAAGAATCCAGGACATAAATCCTTGAAATATTGTACATTGACATTTAACAGCTAGATCATTACCTCCACTTTGCATTCCTTGTCAACACAACAAACTTGACTTACAAAACAGTTGCATTGAAAAAGCTACAAATAAATTGTGTTCCCATGCATGCTACAGTGAGATTATTCAGTTTATTTTTTTCTTGTGTTGTTAACGTGTTATTGTGGATGTCTATATGTGTGTTTGAAGTATTTATGCTCAATTGGCGTACTATAATCAGAGCCATTAGTAGTACCATGCTGCAAGCAACCACCCCTGTCCACTGCAATTATTAAACTTGCAAACAAGCGATAAATGCACTTCATGTAAATACAGAAGTGCTGGATGATTTGATGTTTTCAGATTCAAACTATTCTAGAAATATTCCTATCAAGTGTGCTCATTAAGAACAGATCTAAATTATGAACAATAAAAATCCCATAAAATGATACATGTATCAGACAAGATATCTCCTGTGAAAGCCAGGATTGGGTGATGAAAGTAGTTTATTATAGTATTTGTCAGCAGGATTTAAACTATCAATTATGTTCTCATTCATGATTTATAAGTTACATTTCAGTAGTCTGCATCATTCCACTCGATGCAGATTTTATCTTTATTAATTCATGTGCTTTGCTCTCATAGAAAAAGTTAAGTATATTTCATTCACCACAATGTGAATCATATACCGTGTAATGAAAGCAATTTCCTAGATTCAAGCCACTCAATACGAGGGATAGAAACTAACTTTAAAATGTACTCAACTGAATAGTGATACAAATAACAAATGTTATGAATTTCTACTCGCCCTTAGGATACCTTTAGCATTGGGAGAAATGGCCCAGGCGAGCACGCGAGTGTTAATTGTGAACCCTGCAATACACTGAACATTGAACAGACTTAATACCAACCATCTAAACCCCAGAATCTACAACCAACCAACCATCTAACCTCCAGAATCTACAAACAACCATCTAAACCCTAGACTCTACAACCAACCAACCATCTAAACCTCAGAATCTACAACCAACCATCTAAACCCCAGAATCTAAAACAAAGTCAGTTCCGTAGAATGAGAGCAATTTTCGAGACAAAAGCCACTGAACATAAACGTACTAACACTAGCCATGTATAGTCCGGAATCTTCAAGCAATTCGCTGCGATGTGAGAAAGTGTACTGAGGACAAACTGGTGGTGTATATTTACCTAGTTCCTGGTGCGCTTACCTTTCATACTCATTGACCCAATACAAGAAGAATCCCCTCTATGGTTATAGCAAATGATTGATCACAGTTGCAGACCATTATCAGAGTTAATATCATAATAACAGCATTACCTATTTGGTCAGTTTGATGGTGTTCATATTTGACATCTACTAGTCACAGCAAATGTGTCACCTTTAGAGACATTTCAATTCAGATTAACAGAATTATTTTGTTTCTTTAAAATCTTCTCTAATAAATGTTCAATACCGACCAGAAGCTAAAAGAAATGTTGACCGACTGATTTGCACATCATCTGTTTTCCAAAACTGCAATCACCTAACAAGCCACCAAAACCACGAAATTAACACGAGAAGGATATTAATGCGAAAAATGCGATGACCGCACGGTTGCATTTAATTGCTTCGCATTATATTTCTTCTAAATTGTCCCCTACGAAATCTTATTTTTGAAACCAGTTAGTTCTATATTACTAACAAGCATCAACATATTCCGCCACACTAATAATAATAATAATAATAATAATAATAATAATAATAATAATAATAATAACAATAAGACTGCTTGCAATGTACTGGACTCCACATGGATGCTATCCATAAATACAGTGTCCCCTCGATATAACGCTGAATTTGGGGTCCATGACATAGGTTGATAACTATAGGTTTTTGCTGCTGACTTAAGTCGAATAAAAACATATGTTGTTTATAGGATACGGCCCCAGAAGTTAACTCGCATTGCAATTTACATTCCCAGCATTGAAAATAATTTGATGAAAGTACAATGAAAATAATAAATGCGACTGAAATTTACACCCAAAATAAACACAAAGATTTGCCAAGCAGATGGAGTAGTTCCAACTGACTAGACAGCATAGTTGGTTTATCTGTCATGACAACTATTTCAATGTTATGGTGCATAACCCGTAATAAATGTTTACATTGTATTGTAATGGTAGGTTTGATCAGACACCTCGTTTGAAGTGAAGAGATTTATTCCATGTCCATTATACATGCTAATCCCAACAGGTTTACTGCAGCATTGGTTATCAACTTATCATACAAACCGGAGTATATATTCATCCGTTGTATGGTAGTCGACTGGCATTACTCAATACTTGTCAGATAAGTCCGGGTTTAACTTGTATAATCTTCAGATCACACTCACATTCTAACCCTGTTCATGTTGCTATCACAGCAATACCTTTAATACCTCTTCAACTGAAATATAATACCCAATTGCTGTTTAACAATGCAGGGATGCCAATCAAACTGAACGCCAAATTGAATGTATTTATAGTAGACAAATTCCAAACTGATAAAATAATGTCTAATGTACTGGTAGACAAGGGATCACAATTAACACCCAGCTGGGCCATTTCGCCCAATGTTAAAGGTATCCAAAGGGTGAGTAGAAATTCATAACATTGTTATTTGTATCACTATTTAGGCGAGTAAGTTCTAGATTTACTTTCTACCCCTGCAGGCCCAAACTGATTAGTGTCATAAATACTGCACTAGTAATACCTAATATCGGAAACCAAACCATCAGAGGAACACTTGTAAATTTCAAGGAAAGATGCACAAATGCTAAGAAAACTTTCTTGCAACAGGAAATGCAAGTACAAGGAAGTGAAATATGAACATTAACCTTCTCCATGCTGAAGGCAACCAAAAATGCCCTGAAGAGCCGTGTCTGTGTCTAATCCAGCAGAGAGAGGGTTAAATAAAAGCAAGAAATGATAGAGAAATACCACAAATGTTCAATCCAGGATGTAGACTATCAATAATCTCAGACGATGCAGGAATCTTTCACCCATTTGCAATGACTCGGACGATGAAAGTAACTAATTGAAATATAAATTATATTGATTGGTACAGTGGCCCCTCGATATAACACGGTCTTATACACAGCGGATTCAGATATAAGGGGGTCAGACATGGATCCCATTTATATTTTCGTTATTTCCCTGTAATATCGTATAAGGAAGGTACTATAAGGCGAAGGGGGGTATGTGAGTGGACGGCAACTTCAGCGTTATATCAAGGGGACACTGTATTACATTTATATGAAAGGAGACATTGATAAACTTTCCCTCCATTCTCCAGTCATATAGACTTGCTTTTCTGCTCTAGGGGGTATATTGGATGGGTATATTGGATGGGTATATTGGATGGGTATATTTGGATGGGTATATCGGATGGGTATATTTGGGAGAGAACATGGATTAGGCACAGACACAGCTCTTTAGGACATTTCCAGTTGTCTGCGGTTTCAACATTTCAGTTTCATTCACACGTTGTAAATGTGATTAAAAATATCAATAGAATAGAACATAACTGTAACACCAATCAATATGAAATGCAAACAACGAATTTGTTCAGTACCAAATAAATAAATCTGCAGTGAATCCGGCAATCTAGTTGGTTAATGTGACCCGAAACATTGCATTCATACCTTGATAAACTAAATGTTCTTAGGTGACATTGTTATGTCACAAATATATGGAAATATCAGGAAAAGATTGGTGAAAATATTAATGCACTGCTCCTAAAATGTTAACTAAATACATTGACTTTTAAATCAAATGATTTCCCATCCTTTTGTTGAATAATTTATTTATAAGAATTGACTAATTTTTAACGTTCAGACATTAACATAAAAAAACACCATTAATATGAAATGTAAACAACGCTATTCAATATGAAATGTAAGCAATTACCAACTCTCATAATTATCATAATGAAATGTAAACAAATAACATTATTCACATGAAACATGCCTTAAAAAACAGTGTCTGAGTAACCCAGCAGGGTGAGGGTTAAAACACGAACTAACAAATTTCAATAAGAAACAAAAACAAAAAGATTCAGGTCATTTTGACATTTCAAAGTAATTGATGACTTGAAGTACTCGAATTGTATATCAGATTTAGCCTATTCATTAATGTGCACGTGTATTGAGTGAAATCACTGAAGTATACATCAGGTAAATTCCTTCAAATCCTCCGTGTGATATCTTCAAAGTGAAGTGGCAAAAAACAAGTCAAGTGTTAATACTAGTTAAACCATCAGCTAACAGCAAATTTTCATGGCATAACATATTCTAACTCTCTTTGTATGTCCAGATAATGGATATTTAATTGAAATGGAGTGTCTTTATGGGAAAAAAAAATGGTTTAAGAAGAAAAGGTTGTAGGTTACCTGTAACCAGAGACGTCATCAAGAGCTGTGAATAATCCAGTTGAGAAATAGTCAGACATACCTGTGCGGCCTTGACCTTTTAACATTATTAATAAATATGCTCATTCATGAAAAGGTTCTTGATGAATCAAAACAAATTCATAAACGACTTAGAGGCTTAGTGACCTCCAAGGGGTACATGACCTTGGAATGGTTTGCATTGTATTTCAGAAAAAGGAAGAAGTAGGAAACTTTAGAAAATCTTCCATTAAGCCAGTGATGAAGAAGACAATATAGCATACACTGGTAAAGGCTACTAATGATGTATACATTATTACAGAAAACAGGCATCGTTTTCACTAGAACGTGTTTCCTTAGTTTTGCACTACCCGTGTTGCAGTAATTGCACAATAATGGCGATGACACGATTTGATACCTCTAAGGAAAAAATAACACGCGTACAAATGACACATTTCTGTGGAAAACAAACTTTTTTATTTTCAAAATTTGGTTTGGTATCTTCCTGAGATAATTAATTTCAAAACATTTGGAAATTTGTCAAAATAAACAATCCAGAAAATGTGAAATTATTAACAACTCTGGATGCATCCGAAAGTAACCTCAACATATGTCTCTACAGTAATCTACACCATATCATTTCTACATACTTCATCATAATACCTTGTATTATTACATTGTAGCCGGGTGTGATATAAGATGCTCCTACTGGTCTAGGCCAGCAGGTTACCCCTTTGGCTCAGTCGGTAGAGCTTTGGACGGGTTCGAATCCCAGGATCGGCATGGTCTCGTTTCACTTCCCATCTCATTGGACTGATAACAACCTGCAGCCTAATGTTTAGGTAAAATGGTCTCGCTATATTAACTTGGTAAAGAACACCATATACCACCTCATCCTTACACAGCACTTACATCACCAGTGGAACATTGGCAATAAACAACTGTCAACAATGAACTACACATAACCCTTGCGTGAGTCATACTGCCAAAAAACATCAGCAATGACTTGGTTGCACCATAGTCTGATTGTGCGTGCATGTACAGCTAGGCACTCCACGACAGTAAGTGGCAGTGGTGGTGGTTGTGGTTGTGGTAGTCACAGTGGTGGTGGTGGTTCACCAAGCCAGTCTAAAACAAACACTGTCAGCCTGACCTTACAACGTGTGCCTCATTAACCTACTCCCAGTTGAAGGCAAGTGTAGTTGCCCCACAGACTGTTGCTTATGATTAATACTACTGGAGTGGGGGAAAGAGTCAGGGGAAGATTACGACTGGGGGAAGGAGACAGTAATGACTCAATTTCACATTATTCCTTGGCAGTATTAAGCTTCTTGTGTGTGCACAATAATAATATCAGTATCATGACATCTAATAATCAATGGATTATCCTAGTATCAATAGACATGAACAAGATCGCGAGAGATTATTGACATTGTGATATACGTAGACATAAAATGAACACACACAGACAGTCGCCACCTACACAATGAAACCTCCAGTCTACACCCGACAATTGGCTACAAACATACTGACGAACTGCCATCTTGTTTCGACTACCAGCAAAACTTTGGGCAGAAAGTTGGCAGCTGCACAACTAGCTGCAAGATCTTGTGAATGAACACCGATCCAGGGCCCTAGTTATGCATTGTAGTGACCAGGCTTCACAGGAGACCTGTTGGACAAGCCATGACATTACCCATCCCTGCTGACATTCCCCATTCCCTGCCGACAGTCCCCATTCCCCGCCGACATTTCCCATTCCCTGCCGACATTACCCATTCCCGCCGACATTCCCCATTCCCCGCCGACATTCCCCGCCAACATTACCCATCCCTGCCGACATTCCCCATGTCCCCCAACATTACCCATCCCCACTGACATTACCCATTCCCCGTCGACATTCCCCACCGACATTACCCATCCCAACCGACATTCCCCATTCCCAACCGACATTACCCATCCCCGCCAACATTACCCATCATCGCAGACATTACCCATCCCTGCCGACATTTCCCATTCCCCGCCGACATTACCCATTCCCGCCGACATTCCCCATCCCCCACCGACATTCCCTGCCAACATTACCCATCCCCGCCGACATTACCCATCCCCGCCGACATTACCCAAGCCCACCACTGCCCCAGACACTCTAGCACTGTCAGATAGCACAGACAGAGATAGGTAGATCACTGCGGTAGTTTCCCATCGGGGGATATAGAGATAGGACAGATCGTTCCAGTAGTTTCACAATGGGGACTGATATCTTGCGCAGGTGCACATAGGTATGAATGAATGCCATTCACCACAGGCTTAACTGTTGGCACGTCAGGAAGAATCCAAACATACTTCAGCTATCTACAACTATCTGCTGCATCGCCGGTCTGTGGCCAGTAAAGATAAATCACAAGAAAATATTTCATCTATATTTAAAGGTCTGAACACCTTGAGCGACTAGAGGATCACAAATATTTCATTAACATACCTCCTCTTCAGCATGTTCACCAGTATTCAAATAAAAGATTTTAAAAATAATAATTATGTAATAAGCAATTCATAATATTCATATTTCAATATTCTGGCAATAGTGCCCCCTCGATATAACACAGTCCGATGCACCGCAGATTCGGACATATCACGGGGTCAGACGTTGATTCCATTTTTATTTTCGTTATTTCCCTGTAATATCGTACATTTGGACCCAAACTTCAGTGCAATATCGAGGGGACACTGTATTACATTTTCCATTCAGTACTGAAGTTATCTTTGATAAGGGAAATTTAATGTTCATCCGTCTTGCCTTGGTTGTCAGTTTTCGAAAAATGCAAACAATAATAAAAGAACATAAATGAATCAAAAGGATATTCCATGCACTTATGCAAGTTCATAAGGTGAATAAAAATTGTGACGTTATACTTGGCAGGTTAATGAGACTACATACGTAGTCAGCTAGATTCCTGAACAGCATTCGCTGATAATACATGTAAACACACCCCCATGAAAACATTTCCTACCCAACCAAGACAGTCAAGTGACGTTGCAGAATGTGTGTAAAGGACAGTAGACACATCAAACTACTTCACTAGATAACATACCTTCACTGTGTCACTGAAATATTGTATGCGGTAAAGTGATTTATACATCGCTGCGTCATATACCGATTTAATCACAGATCAGTTTTGTGAAAACATTTAAATTTATGGCACCCATCAGGATCTTTAAAGGGCCGCTTTAACGGCACGGCACATAATGAAATTCCTTTCTCAATGGCTGACAATATGTAAGATTCATCAGCGTTACTATTCATATTACATGGCACGGCATGGATGATTCAACAAGTACAGGGTTACAAACATACAAATGAGCAAGTGAAAACACACCACAAACCTGTAGGTCTTCAGAAATGACCTGAACATTTACAAGACGTAAGCCACACAATGTGAAAGGGATTACGCCAAGCGTGGAAACCTATCAATAGTGGAAAACCTACTTATTAAATACAAGGAAATAAATAATATCAAAAACAATGTTCACAAACATCTAATAATGACATTTCATAGGAAATACGAATGCAAATATATTAATGTCATCAATATGCTCGAAGTTATGAGTTCGTTGTCAATGGCAACATGTCAATCCTCAAAAAGAGGTCATCCAACCATGGGTGGCATAAAAAGTTTAACATTGTATTTTTAATAACAAGCCAATTATAAATGTAATGTAATATACCACAACACAGTACTATATTAATATACTATGATTCATAAACATGCGAATTAAATTAAACTGTAGGAAGCACTTTAACAGTGTCCCTCATATCACGGAAGTAATTCCTACGAGATCAAGTTACGCAATGGGTATAGTTAGATTAGTTGCGGTGGAATGCGTGTATGTGTTGTAACAAATCCTGACATGAAAGTTAGACTTGCCAGTGCAGGTTGGGTTTTTTTCTGGTTGGACATTGACGAAATCTGTGAGTTGGTGTGACATTTGAAAAATCCTACCCAATAAAAATTTGAAGGACCCAAGAGCTGTACTGGCTGGGTGACTGATAGCGGACGTACTTCGTGTTTTGTCAACGGCAATGGCCATGAGATTCACACCAATGTTCTTACATTATACAAATCCACACACAAGTTATGGAATGATGAGATTCACACCAATGCTCACATGATACAATAACAAATACAAGTCCAGTCGGCGAATCAGAATGCGGATATTAACACCAATTCAAAGTAAATTTAAATAGTTTAAGAAATACTGCGATGTAGGAAAAGGAAATACTTTTGTCAGTTGATGCAGTTAATATCCGCTTTCAAAGTTATTTCATTTATACCATGACTTTATCAATATAAAAGTTCATGTTCACATCGAAGAGTTTAGATTTTGATTCTTAGAAAAGAAAAAAAAAATTAATTTACATCCAAACAGTCGACACCCGATAATCCGCTTGCACGGTTTCCTGTTTTTATTTAGGCCTATAATGTTTTATTTACCTTGAGCAAGTTATTCTTCATAAAGGTTTTCAAATTTTCAATTGTTTCATCACTATTTGTACTGAACATAAAAATAAACAGACTACATTTAAAGATATTACTCAAAAACATTTCCAAAGTTTTTAATACACTATATATCGCAATACATTTTTTTGTAATGGGGTTTATAGTCACTTTCTAGAATCTTTCACTAAAATCAGGACTGGTCAGTTTAGGGCAAGAGGAAACCCGCAACATCCGTAGCGCTGAATGTTGCAGTAAACCTGCAAACACCGGCTGGTACTGACAGACCAAGGATGATAACTGTAGTGCCACTCTACAGACAGTGCATCCTAGCAATATCGTGTCAGAAATGTAACTTCTGCGAAATTGATGCCGGGACCCCATGGGGCGAAATTTAAACTCGGTACCTTTTGCTCCGAAGTCCAACATTCTACCACTTCGCTATATCCCGCCCCAGGTTTCACAAACTCGCAAAGATAAATGCTGGTCAGAAGGACAGGCAGCTTAGAAAAATCCTGGTCCTCTATGAACACTCCCTTGACAGTGTTATGATACATAGCATCCTTTCACATAGCTCTCTTAGCAGTGTAGTAGTTATCGGCAAAGAGAGAGCTACCAGTCTCTTAGTGGAAAAGAGAGCTTCGTGAAAGGATACCCTGGTCAGAAAAGGTCCCAGCCCAAAGGACAAGCAATAACAGAAAACTCCCGGTTCTTTTGATGAATCTGTCGGCCCGGAACCGACGGACAGACTTATTTTTCTATCACTGGCACCAACAGTGCATCCATCGTTAACGCTGCGGCATGATTGGTAACTAACGCAGATCCACCGATGCCATGTGACTATGTTATGTTTATGCCTTTGCATTGACAAACTAAAGCGGTTCCACATTAGAAGGTGAGTTTCCAGGATTATTCACCTTTTCCAGGTACCAGGATTGTCTACCAGACTGCAGCTCCACGGATACCCGGAGTTTTTTCAAGGGAGCAATGTCATCAATTTCCACCTGATAAAGAAAAGAAAAATAAATTCCGATGAACTCACGGTCAAGAAGAAATGCCTGTGCTGGAAACACCACAAATTTTTTTTTCTTTAATGACTTCATTTTTGTAATTGCTTTTAGATTAAACAAAAGTTATTCACAATAGGAAAGGATTGGGTAAAGTTATGCCAACTTCGGAAAAGCTCTCTCTTGGCATCTTGGTTGGTAGACTATTAAACAGTATCAGCATTTGAACAAGGATAATGTTATTCTATTAGCCTTAAAGGCATCCTAACATGGCTGGTTGGCCTAGTGAACTATTGTTTTACGTCACAGTGGGAATATCGGGCTAAGAAGATCATGGAAACGTTTTGATAATAGGCCCCATGATCTGTACAAAATGTTGTTTTCTAAATCATTCAAGAGTTTTTTAACTTTTAATTGCCTTCAATATCTTTGATAAAGACCACCTATACACGTAACCATGGAGACAACAAGTTGCTAGACTGACCTTGATGAGATCTGACCTTCCTCTCTGGAAGCGGTCCTCAGTTCTCGGCAGTTCGATCTGGGACGTGGAGCCGTGCTGTCCAAAGACTGTCATGAACACCTTGCAGTCCGTGCCCGCCTCGGCAACCTCACCAGTGTGGACTGTCACCTCGTATGGAATCACTGGAGACGAGATGTATAGGATGGTACACGAGTGTCAGTTGCTATTGAAAGCAGGCAGCAACTTACAGAAAGTCTCCTATGACTAGTGGAAAGTAGCCCAGCCAGCACATCACGGCAAACAATGTCAGTTTTACATCACGCCGTCGCTGATGAGGTTTCGACGTCAATTCGACATCGTATCAACATCGTACGCCACGACATGCTGGCTGATAGTTTAGGAATTACCCTCCAGTGATCTCAAATCACCCACGGTACTCACTGCATGGGCTTAGTCATCACTCAGTCACCACCCCAACATAACCGGTACTCACTGGGATTAATCGTCATCCAATCACCACCCAATCTCCACTGATGTTGGGATTAATCATCACCCAATCATCACCCAATCACCACCCAACCCCGTCGATACTCACCGGGATTAATCATCACCCAATCACCATACAGGCCCATAGTCGTACTCACTGGGCTTTGTCACCATCCAATCATCACCCAATCACCATACAATCATCACTCAATCATCACCCAATCACCACCCAACCTCCACTGATACTGGGATTAATCATCACCCAATTAACACCCAATCACCACCCAACCCCGCCGATACTCACTGGGATTAATCATCACTCAACCACCATCCAGGCCCATAGCCGTACTCACTGGACTTTGTCATCATCCAATCACCACCCAACCGCACCAATACTTACTGGGTTTGTCACCCAATCATCACCCAATCACCGCCCAACCGCACCAATACTTACTGGGTTTGTCACCCAATCATCACCCAATCATCACCCTACCCCACAGGTACTCACTAGGCTTGTATGAGGTCACGGAGCTCTGACCGTCGTCCACGCTGAAGATGCGGCTGGTCTTGCCGTCGTTCTTGTCCCGCGCCAGCCAGCAGTTGGTGTTGAAGTGGAAGTGCTTGCCCTTGGTGGGGACATCCACCTCCAGCTCCTTAATGAACCAGCCAGTGCCCGGTGTCACTCCATCATCACCAACCTGTTTACAGATGGAAACCAGTCTTAGATAACAGAAAGCAGTCTTAGGTAACAGAAGCCAGTCTTAGATAACATAAATCAGTTTTAGGTAACAGAAACCCATCTTAGATAGCAGAAACCAGTTTTAGGTAACAGAAGCCAGTTTTAAATAACAGAAAGCAGTCTTAGGTAACAGAAGCCAGTCTTAGGTAACAGAAACCAGTTATAGGTAACAGAAACCAGTCTTAGGTAACAGAAGCTAGTCTTAGGTGACAGAAACCAGTTATAGGTAACAGAAACCAGTCTTCGATAACAGAAGCCAGTCGTAGATAAAAGATACTAGTCTTAGGTAAGAGAAGCCAGTCTTAGATAACATAAACTAGTCTTAGGTAACAGAAACCAGTCTTAGGTAACATAAACCAGTTATAGGTAACAGAAACCAGTCTTAGATAACAGAAGCAAGTCTTAGATAAAAGAAGCCAGTCTTAGATAACATAAACCAGTCTTAGGTGACAGAAACCAGTTTTAGGTAACAGAAACCAGTTTTAGGTAACAGAAACCAGTCTTAGGTGACAGAAACCAGTCTTAAATAACAGAAACAACACACATGCATGAATGCACGAACGCACGCACGCAGAGCAACATGGATACCCATAACTGCCTTTGCAAAACAGACACAGTGTTCCCTAGCAATCACTGGCACTGATCTCTCCACACACCTCGACCTTCCTGACTTCTCCGACGTCGATGGCCTCCAGAGAGAAGGTCTCTACAGACGCGGGGACGAACGCGTCCTTTTGCGCGAGCTCCAGGAAGTGCCGCCCTGTGTGGAGCTTCTTGGGTCCGATGATCCTGACCCACACGTTGCTGTCGGTGCCGTTGTCCTCGCCCATCCCCGTCTCCACCTTCACTGTGTACGGGATGGCTGGAAACAGACGTTTTGTTTGTAATGGGGTTTGTAGTCGCTTTCTAGAATCTTTCACTAACATCACGACTTGTCAGTTTTAGGGCAGAAGGAAACCCACAACATTCGTAGCGCTGAATGTTGCAGTAAACCTGCGAGCACAGGCTGGTACTGACAGACCAAGGATGGTAAAAGTAGTAATAATAATAATAATAATACAGTGCACCCTCGATATAAGGCTGTTCGATACAGAGCGGATTCGGATATAAGGCTGGGTCAGATGTGGACCCC
>JAUTBQ010158184.1:0-13049 GCA_032361185.1 Lepetodrilus ovalis | reverse complement strand
AAATGGTTATCAAAATGGATTTATAGCCTTCAATGCATCTATAAAAAAGAGTTTCTCAAATAATAAATATGCAGTAGTATTACAGGGTAGGAATATATTTGGCAGTAAGACACGAGATAAGTATATCATTACAGAAGGATTAACTGTTCATAGTTTGAGTATTCCAAAGTCACCTGATGTCTCATTAAGTTTTTCAATGAGACTCAATAACTACAAAAAAGCTAATAAACAAGCAGAACTGGACGATATTTAGTCTTGCAATAATCTTTTTCCGAAAGCAATTTTGACTAGAATGTGATATTGTTATGAAGATAGAGACTATGATTACCTTCTTTATTGAAATTGTATTCTATATTAAATAGGAAATTGTGATACAAAACCAAATCCAACCCTAAGCCATATCCCAATAGGATTTTATTATTGAAACTATCATCAGGCGTATAATATGGAGTATTAACATATCCCATTTCTAGATTAAATCTTAGGAATACTTCTGTAAACATTTTTTTCAATGGTTTTAAAGGCATTAATCTACCATAATCTAATTCTCGTTTGTATAAATTCTTTCTTATAGAATTTCTAAAAACAACATAATCTTTCCCATCAATAATATATGATTCGTATCCTCGTATAAAATGATTTCCATATCCGATAGCAGAATAATTTGCATATGGAATTTTTGATTTTGAAAGTTCTTTTTTTACTTCGATTCCAGATTGTAGAAGGATATCCCAATTGGTATGAAAGTACTGTTCAAAACCGAGTGTAAGACTGGTTAAGTCTATATTGTCAAATATTCCTAAGCCCTGTTTCACTAATGTTAGATATGTCATAAATCCACCTTCTGGATATAGTTTGAATACCCTTTTGTCATATTTGAAATGATATGAAAGTAAGAAGAATTTCATATCAGTTTTTTGATTCAGAAAATAATCTGGATTTAATTCTACAGCTATTTTTTTATCAATTTTATTACTGTGATACCTTAGTTTTATCTGATGATACAAGAATGTTGTAGGACGATAAAACAGGCTCGCATCTAACCTCAATTTCTTTAATAGCATCTTATCTTTATTATGAAGATATACTAGTTTGTTGTCTTCTGTCTTGTAACCTACAGATGTATTAGTAGTATAATAAGCATTCACTAGAAATCCGGTTTTTGATTTAAACAAATAAGGTCGATAGTATTCTAACTCATATTTATGTGTAAATCCTCTTTGGACTACTACTTTTAACAAATCTTGATTTCCAGTGAGATTGATATGTGTCAATCGTATACCATAGTTGATCCATTTCGAATCAAAATCATAGTCTCTCCACCAAGCAGTAAAGTTTTCAGCACCTAATTCAAAAATGGGAGCTGGAAATATAAACCAAGAATTTTCTAAATAGATATTAATATCAATGCTCTTATTCGAATTGGATTCATATGAAATATTAACTTTATTAAAAAGCTTAGTATCATAAAGCCTTTTTTCGTTTTTATGGATTCGTTCTTCCAATAAATTAGAAAATATAGTATCACCAATCTCAAAATCCAATTCCTTGTATATTATATAATCCTTGGTGACTGCATTGCCCGTGATTTTGATTTGGTTTACAATGTGAAAGTTGGATTGGCTATATCCAATAGTTATAAAACCTATTAATAAAGATAGAATGCTTAAAATTTTGCCTACAGAATTATACATCTAAGTATCTCATTAGATGATCATAATTGTCCTTTAGTTCATCTACAAATTCTTCTTCAGAAAATGAACTTTTGACGATATATTCATGTCTCTCTAATGACGAAATAACATCACTAATATCCATTATATTAAGCTTGATAGTTACTAGTATGGTTCTGTTATTATCGGAAATCTCTGATAGAAAACTACTTAAAATAACAGCATTCTCAGCCTCAACAATTCTAGATATCTCTTCTAGTGAATAATCAATACGAGGCACTTCTAATAGTATAATACTCCCCGGTTCTGCAAATGAGAAGCTCGTAGCATAAAATTGTAATAAATCATGCTGGCTAATAACTCCTAGAAACTGACTTTTCTCATCTACAACAGGAATTATACTAACTTTATTGGCAGACATAACTCCCATTACTTCAAATATATGGTCATTAGGTTTTACATACAAATCATTATTATTTAGCTTATAATCAGATATAGGAAGGCTTACATCATTAGCATAAATATCATCTTCTGATATGATTCCTACCAATTTATCATTATCTACGATAGGAAGGTGATGAACATGAAACAAACCCATAATCACAACTGCAGCTTCTCCAGTATCGTCAGATGAGACTGGAAGTATTTTTGTTGATATGATTTGGTTTGCAAGCATAGCTAGTTACCTGTTATTATTATTTTGATTATAATCTAAACGTAAATCTAACTAAAAAGTTAATTCTATTCATTAAAAATCTTTTAATAATTGAAAAATTGAACCTACATGACATATTATATGTCAATCAATGTAAAAATTATTATTTATACTTGAATGTATTTATAAATATTGAATTGTACCTAGGATTACTGATATTATATAATTACGAATTTAAATTAGTATATTTGAATAACAGTTATTAATCATTTATATCTAATATGTATAGAATCATTATAATATTCTTTGTTCTGTTGTCTTTTGTCGCATGTAAGTCTGACAATAAAAAAGATATTAGTTCGAATATTGTTCATATTAGAATATCAAAAGATCCTCTTAAATTAAACCCTATTCTCAAAGCTTCGGCATATTCGAGACAAGTAAATCAATATATTCTAACTCCAGCATGTGGATACAATCCAACTACTCTAAACTTTGAGTCCATACTATTTGAAAGCATTCCTAGTAGTACTAATATAACTGAGGGCAAATATAAAGTGATGAAATCTATTAATTTTAAAATAAAACCAAATGCTACTTGGGATAATGGCACACCAATTACGGCTCATGACTATGCATTTACTATAAAGATTTCCAAGCATCCATTAGTAAGAAATACTTCGCTAAAACATCTTTTAAAAGAGATAGAAGATGTGATTATTGATACTGATAATGAAAAAGCATTTAGTATTATTATTGAAGGTAATTATTATCTAGGACTTGAGATTGTTAGTTCTCTAGAAGTATTTCCTCAATATATATACGATGCTTCGCATAGCATGGACAAAGTCAGTATTCCAGAGCTTAATAATCTTATCACTATTGAGGACAAAATCAATAGTGATAGTAGTTTGATACAGTTTGCAAAAGAGTTCAATAGTATAGAATTTTATAAAAATAAAGTTTCATCTTTTGGTCCATATCGTCTTGTAGAATGGGAATCTGATCAGTATATTAGGTTGGTAAAAAAAGATAATTATTGGGCTATAAATGATTCTAATTTATTCTTACAACAATATCCTGATGAAATTATTTTTCATATAATCCCTGATGAGATAAATGCTATAAGCCAATTCAAAAATGGAAAGATTGATGTATTGACAAAATTGTCTCCCACTAGTTATGAACAGCTAAAAAAAGATAATAATATTATAGAAAACTATAAATTATGCGAGATAAATAGTATGAAGCGGTACACGATTATTCTCAACCATAGATCCAAATATCTTAGTGATATCAATATTAGAAAAGCATTAGCTCATGCTATAGATGTAGATGAGATTATTAATACTATAGAATATGGCCATGGACAGAGACTAAGTACTGATTTTAGTTCTTCGAAAACTAGTTATAATACAGAGTTAAAACCAGTTGAGTATAGTAAGGATAAAGTTATACAGTATCTTAGAAAGTCTGGTTGGGAAGATCATGACAAAGATGGATTTGTTGATAAGTTGATTAATGGAAAATACCAAAACCTAAAAATAAATTATCTCACTTCTCCGTCAGGAAAAAGTATGAAAATAGCAAGTTTAATCAAAAAACAAGTAGAAAGCTCAGGAATAAAAATCGAGATTGTTTCAAAACCATTTAAACAAATTAGAAACCAACACTTAAAGAATTTTGATTTTGATGTTACTAGATTGAGTTTTACTGATATTGTATCTCTACCGGATCCTTATCTTAGATGGCATTCTGACAATATTGACATTGGAGAATCGAATTATTCAGGGTTCAGCAATTCTGAAGCAGATAAGCTCATTGAGCAAATTAGAACTAGCCATGACAAGGAGAAACAAATGGGCATGTATCATAGATTACAAGAAATATTATACGATAATCAAGCAATCATCCCACTGTACGAACTCAATAATCTATATGTAATTAGTAATAAATTTCAAACTATCTGTTATCCTAATAAACCAGGAATTCTTTTAAATACTTTTAAAAAATAGTAACACCATGGATATAGCAATATTTGTTTTTAATGATTTTCAAGAGAATACTTATGTATTGTATGATGATACTAAAGAGTGTATAATTATAGACCCAGGATGTAATACAAAGCAAGAAGAAAAAGTATTAGACGACTTTATCGAAGCAAATCATCTAATTCCCAAAGCACTACTGAATACTCACTGTCATATCGATCATGTATTGGGTAATAAACATGTATCAGATAAATATGGACTAACGCCCAAATATCACCAAGGTGAACAAATTGTAATGGATTCCTGCATACAAGTAGCTCAATTCTATGGTGTCAATTACCAAAAATCACCAGATGCTGTAGTGTATATTGAAAATGGTGAAATAATCAAATTTGGGGATAGTCAATTATTATCAATATACACTCCTGGTCATTCGCCTGCTAGCTTATGCTTTTATAATGAGAAAACAAAAACTATAATAGTTGGTGATGTACTATTTGATGGTAGTATAGGGCGAACAGATTTGCCTGGAGGTGATTTTGATACTTTAATAAATAGTATAAAGCAAGAATTAATGGTTTTAGACGATGATATACGAGTATTCTCAGGACATGGACCATCTACAACTATCGGGAAAGAGAGACAATCAAATCCATTTTTGTAGTAGTTATGATAAAGTTATCGGGAGATTTTGTGTTTAACAGGTATTATAACATTTTACTTATCTGAACCTTTACTATCCTTCTTTTATTGACCTCTTTGACAGTTAATACTAGATTTTCTATTTTGAATTCCTTCAATTCTTTTGGTAGTAATCCATTTATTTCTAATAGTAAGCCTGCAATAGAATCAGACTCCCCTTTATAATCATTAAAAATATCAGAATCTATCTGCATTACTTTTGCTACATCATGTAGAGAACTTTTGCCATCAAATACATATTTATTCTTATTGATTTTTATGTAATCAATATTATTATCATCGTCAAATTCATCAGAAATCTCACCTATAATTTCTTCCATTATATCCTCCAATGTTACTAGACCTGCACTACCACCATACTCATCTACTACGATAGCTATATGTACTTTTTTATCTTGAAATTCTTTTAGCTGTTCATGGATTTTTTTTGTCTCTGGGGTGTATAATACATCATTTCTGATTAGACTTTGCCATTTAAAATCTTGAGTTTCTTTTTTTCCAATAAGGTCTTTGACATACAATATACCTTGAATATTGTCATAATCTTCAATATAAACAGGTATTCTAGAATATCCTGATGCTCTAATTATTTTTAGGACTTCTATATATTCGGTATTATAATCTAGTGCTGTGATATCAACTCTAGGTTTCATGATTTCTTTAACAGTAACATCATTAAATTTTACAATTCCTTTTAGGATATCAAGTTCATCTTGATTTTTGTAATTCTTCTCAACTGTTAGGTCAATTGCTTTGTCAATATGTTCTTTTGTTATAGATTTACCAGTCATTTTATTAGCCCAATTCTTTTCAATAACACTTGTAGAATTAACCAATACATTGCTTAGAAAACTCAATCTTGCATTAAAAAAACTAAGTGGCCTAACCATCATTTTGGCAAATTTTACATTATTGACATTTGCATATATTTTAGGTAATACTTCACCAAAAAGGACTAATATAAATGTAACACCAACAACAGTCAACATAAAATTTATAAAACCTCCAAGTTGGATAGGAGTAAAACTATCAAAACCCATATCTACAAATGTCTGTCCCCAAGAGATCAGCTGTTCTTGACCCAATATTTGCCTAATAAAATAGTCTGATACAATAACGATAGCAATATTTATAAAATTATTGACTATTAAAATAGTAGCAAGTAGTTTTTTTTCTTTTTTCTTTAGAGTACCATCTGCTGGAGCTTGGTCAGTATGTCCTATAAGATTGCTGATTTTTTCAGCATCTACACTATCATTTTCTTAAAGGTTTTCAATATCATTATGATTTAATGAAAAAAATGAAATCTCAGAACCTGAGATTAAAGCAGATGATATAATCAATAATACTAATAACAAAAATAGCCCAAGTAACTCCATTGCGTTACCAGTAGAAGATAGATTTGCGAATAGTATTATACTAAGATAATTCGGAGGTTCCGGATCCAACGTTGTCAGTTTAAGTTAAAAATATTAGAAAGGTAAATCATCCTTTCCTGTGACATCATCAGCTACATCTGATGACTTATTAGTATTTGGTTCTTCAACAGTAGGGAAGTCATTGTCCCTATTATAACCAGAGTCTTCACGTTTTTCGAGTTTTCTAAAAGTACGGGCTATTACATCTGTAGAATATCTATCGATACCTTCTTTGTCTTGCCATTTTCTAGTAGAAATCTTACCTTCAATATAAACGAGATTACCTTTCTTGAGCTGATTTTCTGCTCTTTCTGCTAAGCTCCTCCAGCATACAATATTGTGCCATTCAGTATTAGTTTGCCACTCATCAGACTTATCTTTATAGCTTTCTGAAGTCGCTACAGAGAACTGAGTAACTGCTGCTCCATTTTCTAAATGTCTTATTTCTGGGTCTTTGCCTAGATGTCCTATTAGTGTTACTTTATTAATCATAGCTGTAGATTTTTGTTATACATAAATAATTTAAATGCATTGACAATTTGTAAAAATGCAAAGTTCTTTAAGTTTTTATAAATACCAAATATTATGGCAATATATTAATAGATTATTAACTCATTATACTATTAACTAACGCTAAACTAAGTATAAATTTAGAAATATCAATAAAAACAATGTAAGATTATTTTAAAAAAGAAGCCGAACAATGATTTAACATAATTCGGCTTCTTTTCTATAAACTCAATACTTGAATGTATTGATACTTTTAATTTTTATTATTGCTTTATCATTTTAGAAGTCATAATACCATTTGGTGTATGAATTGTAATATAATAAACTCCAGATACAAACGTAGCCATATCCAAAGTATATGATTGAAGACCAGTAGTTATACTGATATCTCTATTATATACTTTTTGACCAAATAGATTAGTTATTTCTATTTGTCCTTCTGATGTTTTTGATGATTTAAAACTAATATTAGTTACATCAGTAGTAGGATTTGGGAATACTGAAAGTGGAGATAGATTATCATCAATTTCAGAAGTACCATCTGGCTTAACATAATGTATAAATGAAGTATCAGCAACAAATACATTTGCCTTTATTTGTGTTAAACCAGTATTTCTTTTTATGATATCACTTAATTTTGTCTTTCTGATTTCAGCTTTTTCTTCTTTAGTTAGCATTCTATCATGCTCAAAGAAGAATCTATCACCATCTCTGATATCTTGAAATTGTCTTGATAATATCAAATGAGCTAATTCTCCAAATATTGAATTTTCAAGATGATCTTCAGCTAATAAACCAGTCCATAGGTCAATCTTATCCATTTCCTGATAGATATTATATAGTGCTTGATTTAATTGGAAGTCACTTGATATAGCAACGAAACTTGATTTTGGCTCTAATCCCATCTGCTCTCTTACTGTATTATAATCAGCTAATCCTCTTTCTCTACCCCTCTGCATATTGATAGCTGCCAAATCCATTCCTCCAGAACCAGGAGGGCCAAATAAGAAATTACGTAAATCATCAATCAATTTACAATCTAATTTTTGATCAATTTGTCTAGACATACCCATCAAGTAAGGCTCGATTTCACCAGTTGCTGCTAGAGCTCCTGGATTAAAAAATGCATCTCTAAGTAGTAAACTGTCTTCAGATGTCTCATAACTATCATTATCAACTCTTAATAGCTTGCTATTGATAATTGTGTGACCATATCTAAATGCTGCAGCTGCAAATGAATTGTATATTTGTGCTTTCATCTCAGGATTATATCCTTCATATGGTGTAAGTGTTAATCCCATAGTAGGCATCCATTCATTATAAGAAATAGCTTGGATTTCAGCTCCTACATATCTTCTCGCTTGCTGATATGCCATCTCATCAGACCAATGTGGAAACTTTGTAGTTAATTCATCACAAATTCTATTGTGTTCTCTCATGAATAGAGTATGAATAGTTGTTAGTAACACATTTTCATTAGCTCTTATATCTCCAGCTACAAAATACTTATCTGTACCTGGCAATATTGCCATAAATGGTGCATTTGGATCAATAGGAGCATCTAGTTCTCCGTTTAATGTATTATATGGCAACAAATTACCTTCTGAAGTTTTTAGTTTTCCACCTTCAAATGTTCTTAACCAATGTGCTTTTGTATCATCTGAACCATATACATTTGATCCATCTAAGTAAGCTGTTATATCATTTGGAAATCTTCTAGGGTTTGAAGCTGCTGTTCCAGAGCCATCCACATGTACTGATCTAAATAGTGGTATAGATTTATCTCCTTCAACATTAGGATCAAACCAGACATCACCTTTTGGAACTGGTATATCAAATCTTTCTCCCTCTTCATCTAATACTAGAGTTATATCGTGGTCAACAAATTGACCCCAAACAAAATTAAAATCACTCAAATTTAACTCATCATATATTAATCCTTCTTGCTCAAACACCATATTACTAACTGCTCTAGTATTTGGTCTATCTGCTCCTGCTGGTTCAGAATGTCCATCTTCAAAAGCAAGTCCTACTACTTGTCTCATACCAGTACCTGCAGATCCCCAATCTGGTGCTAGTGGATTGTTCACAGTACCATCCATAGTTCTATTAGTAAAGTCAGGAGTTTCAAATCTAAATGCTCTATCTTGAACTGAGAAGATACCAGTATTTCTTCTTATAATATCTGACAATCTATTGTTTGTAATAAAGTCTTTCTCTTCAGCTGTAAGTCCAGAATCATTTAAATAGAAGAATCTATCTCCATCTCTAAGGTCTTGAAATTGTCTAACCATTATACGCTGTACTAATTCACCAAATAGTGAATTATCCATATGCTTCTCAGCTAGCATACCTGGCCAAGCATCGATATTATCAACAGAACCATACGCATTGTATAGTTGTTCTCTCAACTCTATATCATCAGTAATCTGACTTATACTTGTATATTTTTCTAATCCAAAATCAGCTCTTATGGTATTATAATCAGCCAATCCTCTTTCTCTACCCCTTTGTATATTAATAGCTGAAAGATCCAATCCTCCAATCCCTGCTTCTGGTGGTCCAAATAAGAAATTACGTAAATCGTCTATCATCTTACAATCAAAGTCTTGCTCCTGTTGGAGACACATACCTTTGATAAATGGGTCAATACTTCCCATTGCTTCTATCTTTGTAGGATTAAAGAAGGCATTTTTTAGAGTTACTTCACCTTCTCCCATTTTGTTACAGAAGTTATCCATTCTGTACATTCTACTATTTATGATAGTATGTCCTAGTCTAAATGCAGCTGCAGAAAACACATTGTAAATCTGAGGAGTAATCTCATTATTATATCCAGAATAAGGAGGTAAAATAACACCTTGCTCAACTAACCATTCATTAAATACGATTGACTGGACCATTCCTCCAACCATTTTTCTAGCCTTTTGATATATCTGCTCGTCATTCCAATTAGGATTATTAGCAGCTATCTCATAACAAAGTCTATTGTGTTCTCTCATGAACATGGTATGCATAGTAGTCAATAGTACATTCTCATTAGCTCTGATGTCGCCTGCTACAAAGAATTTATCATTTCCTGGTAACATAGCCATTTCAGGAGTATTTGGGTCTATAGCACTAGCTTTTTCACCATCTATAGTATTGTATGGCAGTAGATTGCCTGAAGAAGTCTTAAGTCTTCCTCCTTCAAAAGTTCTTAACCATGCTGCTTTAGCATCATCAGAACCATATACATTACTAGCATCTATAAATGCAGTGATATCGTTTGGAAATTGTCTAGGAGTACCTGTGTCTTCACCAGTTCCTGCCATAGTAACAGATCTTGATAATGGTATCTTGGCAGTTCCAAGTCCATTAGGATCCATCCATTTATCAAATTTTTCAACTAAAATATCAGCTTTATCACTATGCTCGTCCAAAACTAATGTGATATCATGATCAATAAATTGTCCGAAAACAAAGTTAAAATCACTTAGTCCCATCTGATCATTAACTAATCCTTCTTGAGCAAATATTATATTACTTGCTTTTCTAGGGTTTACTCTCTCTGGTGCTGCCAATGTCGATATGCCATCATCAAAAGAAACTGTAGTTTTAGTTAATTGTGCAGAATGTCTTGCTCCCCATGTAGGATGAGCCACATTATTGCCAAAACCGTCAAACGTTCTATTTTCTTGGGCGAATGTTTGAAAAAAACCAATTGAAATAATCAAAAATGTAAAAATAAATCTCATTGTGGATATAATTTGTTAAAAAAAATATGACTAACCGCACAAAGATAGCTTCTAGCAATCAACTAGACAAAATATATTCAAAATAATTTTAACTATATAACAAATCATTAACAACATCTTTAGCGTTTAGAGAAATTATCATAGATAATATATCGATATACAATGTATAAAGATTTACAAATATTTTATATATAATTAATATAAATATTAAAAATACTAGGTTTGGTATAGTTTCAATAATACAACAAAAAGTATTGGAATTTCAATAAAATAGTGGTCTTATAAAAGAGAAAAACCTCTTTTATAAGTTACTATTCGGACTTATATACATTTGTAACACAGTGATTTATAAATATCGATTAAAGCTTTTATAATTCTGATATCCAATAGTATATATAAATGGAATGAATATTTTTGGTATTGATAAAAAAAATAAAGAGAATTATTATTGGAGATTCAAAAAAGGAATCATTTTTTCATAAATGTCCAACATGCTTTCAATATTTCTGTTTGAATAAAGTATCATTTATAAAAACAATCTTATTTTTTTAAGTCTCATTTATCTATCCTTTTTTGCATTTTCTTAGCTTTGCACCAAATTATTGAAAATTTAGCTATTATTATATATGGGATTGAAAGAAGAAATACAGAAGAGAAGAACATTTGGAATAGTAAGTCACCCGGATGCGGGTAAGACGACTTTGACTGAAAAACTATTGTTATTTGGTGGTGCTATCCAAGTAGCAGGAGCTGTAAAATCAAATAAAATAAAGAAACATGCTACTTCTGATTTTATGGAAATAGAACGCCAAAGAGGTATATCTGTTGCAACTTCTGTCATGGCATTCGTATATCGCAATAAACAGATTAATATATTAGATACACCTGGTCACAAGGATTTTGCAGAAGATACTTTTCGTACTTTGACTGCCGTAGATAGTGTGATAGTGGTTATAGATGTAGCTAAGGGTGTCGAGGAACAAACTCGGAAACTTGTTGAAGTTTGTCGAATGAGAAATACTCCTGTTATTGTATTTATAAATAAGCTAGATAGAGAGGGAAAAGATGGGTTTGACTTATTAGATGAAGTAGAAACAGAATTAAAACTGAGAGTTACTCCGCTAAGTTGGCCTATTGGTATGGGACAGAGATTTCAAGGTGTTTATAATATATACCAAGAAGAGTTAGTGTTATTTTCCCCTCATAGTGATCAATCTAGTGAAGATATAGTAAAAATAAAAAATCTAGATTCAGAATTATTAGCTGAGCGAGTGGGTGTTGAAGCTGCAAATGAACTAAGAGAAGACAACGAAGTATTGACGGGTGTATATCCGTCATTGGACATAGAGGCATATCAGAGAGGTGAGCAGTCTCCTGTATTTTTTGGTAGTGCAGTAAATAATTTTGGAGTAAAGGAGATGTTGGATTGCTTTGTTGACATAGCTCCTACTCCTAAGCCTCGACCTACCGAAGAACGTATGGTAGAACCTTTAGAACCTAAGTTTACTGGGTTTATTTTTAAGATTCATGCTAATATGGATCCAAAGCACAGAGATAGGATTGCATTTTTAAGAGTTTGTTCTGGGATATTTAAACGAAATACTAATTATCTCCATATTCGTAATAACAAGAAAATGAAATTTTCTAACCCTACTGCATTTATGGCTTCACAAAAGTCAATATTAGAAGAAGCTTACCCAGGAGATATTGTGGGACTTTATGATTCTAGTAATTTCAAAATTGGAGATAGCTTAACTGAAGGGGAAATACTCCATTTTAAAGGAATACCTAGTTTCTCTCCTGAGCAGTTCAGATTTGTCAATAATGCCAATCCTATGAAAGCTAAGCAACTTGCAAAAGGTATTGACCAATTAATGGATGAAGGTGTGGCTCAGTTATTTGTCAAAAAAGATAACGGAAGAAAAATAATAGGTACTGCTGGTGCATTGCAATTTGAAGTAATCCAGTACAGATTAGAACATGAATATGGTGCATCTGTCAATTATGAACCAGTTCATCTGCATAAAGCACTATGGGTACACTGTGATGATAAAGAAGCATTTGACGATTTTTTCAAACGAAGAAAACGTGATATTGCTGTCGATAAAGATGATAATATAGTATTTCTTGCAGAGTCAGCATGGTCAATTCAGATGGTCAGAGAAAAGCATCCAAAAATCAATTTCCATTTCACTAGTGAGATAGTTCCTCATTCATTATTGATTTAACCATATAAAGCTATCTAGTCTGTTCTATTTCACTCTACTCTATCATAAAATGCAAGTAATACCACTTGTATATCAAAAAACCCTGTATATATTCTAAATATTTTTTCGTTGAGTGAAGCATAAAATTCTTTGCAT
>JAUTBQ010158173.1:0-13051 GCA_032361185.1 Lepetodrilus ovalis | reverse complement strand
ATATTGGATTTCACGATGTCACCTCGTATTGCGTTAACCATGCATTATATGACTAGTAGTAGTAGTAGTAGTAGTAGTGTGTGTGTGTGTGTGTGTGTGTGTGTGTGTGTGTGTGTGTGTGTGTGTGTGTGTGTGTTTGTGTGTGTGTATGTTTGTGTGTTGGGATAGACAGAGCGAAAGCGAGAGGGAGCGGGAGACATAGAGGGAAAGAGAGAAAATGACAGGTACAAAAACAGATATAGAAACAGCAAAATCCTATCTGAGCGCCCAGTGTCTGACGAAGAGCACGCATTCCACATATCTCGTCAGCATTATTGTCATGAACTCCCACATTGTAACAAGGTAAACGACGCTGACTTGGGAGACATTAGCTGGAATCACAGATTGGTGCCTTGATGCAGATTTAGATCAAGTTGGTCACAACGGTCATACTTAGACCAATAGATCTAGCGCTTGACCGGACGTAGGCAATCAGAAGCCCAAGGCCAAAACGAAGTCCTCTTTATTTCTCAATGACTAAGATTCCTGTTGTTACAGGCGATAGTAAATCGAAGTTATATTACGGGTCTTGTCAGTTGAACGGCACCTTGCTAGAGCAGATGATAACAGTCAGAGATTCATTCTACATGATTGTCAATTGTCGACAAGTGTGACCGTTGAGAGAATTCCTTGAAGTTCCTAATATAACCGTTCTTATAGTTCTTAATGAGTTATCTGAGTAACGTATTTTTATGATCTTGTACTATTATTCATTCTAACTAGGTATTTCATTGCTATTGGCCTTTGTTGTCATCGAAATCCTATAGTCAGCCAGCCGAGTTGAATCTTTGTTTTGGTAACATTATAGTGGGGTTCTTTAAACGATTATGGTTGATTAAAATTAGAACTGGAACTGGTTGGCGTGACAGATATGTTAATAAAGTAAGCAATGTTTATATGTCACTTGTATCCGTTACTTATCTGCCCCGGGTGTGTGATGACAACATATCTTAGAGACACACTTAGCGTGACATCCCATTGTAAACAGTACGACGCAATATCGCTGCAATAAGTAGATCTACGGTAGAAAACGACGTAAAATCTAAACAAATCATCTGTCTCAAACATGGAGTCTTACATATATGTTTGCCCCTTTTCACGGCTAGTTCAGTATGCACCTTATATGCTTGCTTAAAATTAATAGAATTGATCAATGATCAGGTCGTTGATTCATTTGGCGATTAATTGTCCTCGCTGGTCATGTATATTTAATGACTGAATTTGCTATCAATGAAGTCTCTCGGGGCTATCTACGCGTGACGTCACGTGCATGGCAATTCACAGATTGTCTCGGTAGAGGTCAAGGTTATCTGGGCATCAGAATTATGAGAATTGAGGAAGATTTCCTAATTATATACCCGGTGGTTAAATGGGACTCAATCGTGATATTTGTATTAGTGTTGGCTGAGAGAGTGAGCACGGAAGGATGAAATGTCCATCATCCTCATCTTCATCATTTTCTCATATCCCGAACTATCATCAATCCTCGTTATCATAATCATCAGCAGCAGCATCACCATCGTCATCGTTTGTAATGATCATAATGTGTTCCCAGCACTGACATGTACATATAGGTTTATAGTACACATCAATTATTGATTCCATTTCGGTAAATTGTTGGTCTTTAAAAAAATTGTGAATAATCGTGTACCGAAACTCTGTAAAAATGCACGTAGATGTCAACATGATAATAGAGTGGGGGTCGTGCTTTACGGCCATCCCTTCCTCTGTATTCCCTGGACGCCAAGCTTAACGCGCTTATCCCTTCTCGGAGTTCAAAGGTCATTGTTAAATGGTAAAGGAGAATGACCTCGTCCACAAGGAATAAACCTTCTCCTCTCCGTCCACAGCTCCTACCGCTCGGTTTCCGCACCCATGAGGTGTCAAATGAATGAATGTAATTATACATGGACCTTGTACAATGAACATCCGTCTAAATTCCTGCAAACCGCCTCTACGTCACCATGCCGAAGGACAGTATTCTTGGATATCTCGACAAAAGCTGATTATCAAGATGGTAACGTAGATGCTTCGGAATTCGATCAATGATAGTAGGCCGGTAGATATATATCATGCATTCCTGTAATTACTTCCAGATAGTACAACCTTCTAGAAACGAGAGTGGTTTGTTCAAGGTCTCGATGGGATTTATCTGTCTGGAAATATATAGGAATCAAGCTTGTGCTTATTAATATTCAAAATAATTGAACATTGAATTCTATTAGCTGAAGTTTTGAATATATTTGTGATAATACAATTAGCATTGGGCCATGTTTCAAGCATATTGTATGGCATCTATAATTCCTATGGTACCTACAATTGTATGGCATCTATATATAGTTATAGTGTTTACTGTACTAAATAAGTGTTTTACTTTTGTCCGATCCAGGTGAATTAATGTCAAAAAAATATGTTGAGATTAAATCATCATTATTATCATCATCATCGTCGTCTTTGTCTACTTCTTTTTCATCGTGATGGTCAACGTTATTAACTCGTTTGAACTTTTACTTTCAGATAGAAAGATTGTTAAAGTGCCATTCCACGTAAGAATCATTCTGAGTCAAGACTATGCGACAGATGATAAACGAAGTCAAATGTGGTGTATGATATCTGATATAATTATGATGTCTGAGATCATCCGTCAATTTAATGACATACTTTGGTGGATTCGGAAGCGAAATTGATTACGCCACTTGTCAATATACACAAATGGCTATTACATATTACGATGTAAGCATTTCGGTAACAGTATATTTATGGCAAATGATATAATATGTCTTCATTATAATAAAACCGGAACAATTGTTCCATACATATCTCTATAACAGTATGCACATGCGTATTTATGAGATTGCATTTATCAAGGGATGAAATATAAGAACGAGCATATTCACACACGCACACATAGAACGTGGATACCATTGTATACAGTATTCTGCGGTAATTCAGCGATCATTTAATTAATGACGTGAAGCAAATCGCTAACAACTTACATTTTTCTATAAATCCACTACGCACATTATATTTACGGGCAGATGTAAAATATTAAGCCTTAGTAGATCGAAACATTTTAAATTAATCATTTTCAAAACTGTTAATGACAAATGTACACATCTAGATATGTTATTCTTTAATAATTCCATAGTGCTCACAATTAATTAAGGACTTAGAGCCGTTTCTTATATGCATTAGACAATCACTTCCCTCCACGCAAAATCCTGCTGGCCAATGCCACGCAATGTTTGCTGTATATTTTATTCATGTTTACTATACGTGGGTTTCTATATCTCTCAGTGACGATCGTTTCCATGTTATGTCCATGATTTCTAGATCAGTCTGATATACGTCAGTCAATGTTGCTGCGACGTGTCTGGCTTTCGTCTACAGCCGAACCGATAAGTTGAGAAGCACTTTCGTAATTGGTCCAGACATACGTTCTGTGGTCTAATCTTTCTGGTTATTGAACCGGCTGACGTCCCTACACACGCGGACTGATCTGTGGTATGGGTATCAGACAAGGAGCTCTGTTTCCCGAGTTATTGTATACGGTTACGTGTCAATAGTTTTTAATATTTTAGGAAATATGACATACTAGTGTGTGTACCTCACCAGGAAGGCGCCTGGTATGTTTTTATATATTCTGTGATATGAATAATTGGATGGGAGACCTGGTCGGAGGTTTACGTTTCTATTGAATGAAAAATGTTAATTGTGGCTGAAAAGTATAAATACATGTTCATACGAAAACTCGATAATATTTGTGCATATACATTCGCTAATGTAATTACTAGTATTTGTCTTCATTGATATTCGTTAAGTCCACTCGTTTATAATCATAGGGTCCGTTGGTCACAACAGGTGCAGCCTACAATAGTTGTAAAGTTAACTTTTCGCAATCTGCTACAATGTTACTCTGGTCGCATGGACCACGTTTATCGCTACACTAGTTTTAGCTAACCATATTTTGAAGTATTGTAGCGATGTAATGGACTAATGTTATCCAATGGACAACACTTCTTACTTACAATCAATTGTAGCTACAACTGTTCTGTGCTACGGGGTATATGATGTACTTACTTACTGTGTGCCTTCCTTATCATAGCATGCCACGTTAGATACATTACAATCTGGAAGTTTGCATAAAGAACAAATGAAATTGTAAAGCTTAGTGTCTGTGTGTGCGCGTCTCTCTCAAGTGATCAAAAATAAAGTTACACACGGTAAAACTTCACACGTGGCGTGTCTAATATATCTGTTCAAATTGGAACCTAATGATCAAAATAATGGAGAATAAATACTGACATCACATTTTTAACGCACAAACTGAACGTCTACCATAGATTGTGCAGTAAACGGTATAATTTTATGATGTTTCTCCATTTTTATTAGAAAATCGTTTTCTAGATGTGCATTAAATTTGAATGTCATTACTCATTCAGAAAGATAAAAAAAAAGAGTAAATTATATCTCTACTTGGATCGATACTACAAGTGTTCTTATCAATCTCCAAACTCAACATTGACTATCGTGTTTACCATAAAACCTAAACAACATTGTTTACTCGATAATATGTGTTGTTGACGTTAGAGAAGGCGATGGTTGTCTCCGTATTGGAATGGGACTGCAGGCGTGTTACTTCCGGTGCACACGTGCTCATTCCTGATCTATTTTCTCGTACACAGTGCCATAACGATCCACTAAAGTTAGATTTAACGGCTTCGTCCCAATCTGAGGTCGACAAACAAACGGCAACATTTCCTTAAATTATTTCCTATTTACAGGGATCTCATCGCGATCATGGGTGCGTACACTCAATGTGTCGATTGCTCTGTCAATTTAATGTGAATAAAGCGCCGTTTTTCAACTCATTTGGGTAATTACTGTCACTGCTGAGAGAAATTTGGAAAACAAGCCAGTGAGTGAGTCTTGTTTGGAGAAAGATAAGCCGATAGTTTGGTATATAAATTGTTCATTGAATGTGCATATCACGATGTTAGTATTTGCATTTAGTAAAATAGACGTTAAAGCCAGGCCTTTCATGAATGTATTCTATTGAACTAATTATACTTTCGTGAAAGCACGTCTTGATTGTAAATAAACGGTTGATATCATTGGTTATTCATTGAGGATCAATTTGTTGAATTTCAATTCTTGGCCATCGTGTTAGGCTTCCATACATTTACATCAATTAGGATCACAATACACGATAACCGTACATCTTATATGTGTTCAGAAATGTACACAGCTGCTACGTCTATGGTGTAAGAAGGATTTAATTCCAAGGACGATACATAACCAATACATTTGGCAAGATACTGTCCAATTTATTCCCGAGTAAATAACCAATGTTTTGAAACTAAGCACAGGATTTAATGCCATGTAAACAGATGCAATAACCGCGATTTCAATGCCATCCATTTGTTTTCGAAACATCATGCTAACGCCATTTTGGGAATAAAAGGCTACAGACATTATTTGTCATGTTCAGATATCAATACCTCGCACATTACATGTCGCCAGAGAATAGATAATATCCTTCCAAAAGTACACGACATGTAAAATATGACAAGTCATTGACCATTGTAATGTGTTTACTGTATGTGTGTTGATGACCTCTAAGGATTGGTGTTTGCTTCTGAAAGGAAAACAATGGCTGTGTATTATGTCATTGGTCCTTGTTATCTTTTACTGTTTACAAGATTGTGCTAATTGCACGTGATTCTAGCCGAAAATGGTCAGTTACCGTTTTAACGAATACTTCATTAAACTCCGCGACATACTAATGTAGAAGATGAACTTCTAAGAAGTAGAACATCGGTGCATCAATATGAAACGGCCATGATGTATATGTTTTAGTATATTTATTGTACACAATGGTGTACTAATTGTAGAATGTATTATGTACTGCATGGTGTATTAATTGTTAGTGCACTTAGAATATAAATGTGCAGGTTTTTACTTTTCAATTAATTTTATTTTTATATTTATTTTTAATTATTATTGAGGCAAAACATTTCCCTATCTGAAGGGTTGTGTGCTAAAACCACGAAAGTCACACAGGTTGTTTTGGAATATTGGAATAAGCAGTGTATAATATTATGCGATGAATCCTTCATAAGATATGTCTTTTTCAAACTAGTTTTTTTATACCAAACTTTCCTGTTAGACAACGTTTTTTGGCGCTCCTGAAAAGTTTGCACTTAGCCCTTGATATATAACAAGAATGTCTGATAAGCAATGGATACATCTCGATGTATGACCCATTATCTGGTGAGCATTATCCTCTATAAGTCAACAACAAGAACAGGATAACAATAATCACTCCCGTAGGAGATGAACTACATTTCTCTTGTCAGTTTGGCCGAATAGTGTATGATTTCCAGATATCTGTCTTCATATAGATGCAAACACATTCAAGGCCAGAGTATAATCGTAATTCATGACCGTGAATAGGTGCCGAATTAAGCGCTAAAACTAATTCATACTTTAGAATATGCATGCATATTATGACACTGTAATTGACCCGGGTGTCGTTTCTCTAAGCTCTCATATCTATTACGAGACCATAAGCACTCCCGTAGCGCTCTAATATATGGCGGTCGTGCACTTACGAGACCACTAGGGTCTCATTGAGGATAAGAGAGCATCAAGAAACAATACACAGGCTTTTTTAACTTAGAAAAACACTAACAGATCCAAAGATAAACTGATGTGCCATAACACTTTCAACTTGCATCAACTTGTACAAACTGTGAAACTCAGGACACTAAATAATATCGTATTTAATCATGTATGTGTATATACATAGTATCATGATTTGTTATGACTATTAATTATGAATTTAAAAACCTACTATATCATCTTGAGCTTGCATTATGCGCGATACAAATGTTTACTATGGTTATTATTATTATTATTAATATTATTATTATTATTATTATCATCATCATATTTATTTATTTATGTATTTATGGTATTATTTTTAAAGTATTATTATTATCATTTTATTGATTGATTCATTGATTTACTATTGTTATTGTTATTATTATTTTTATTATTATTAATAATATTATTATTATGATTATTATGAGTATTATTATTACTATTAGTATTATTCTAGTATATCTCTGTATATCAGCATACAGCTATGGTATGCGATCAATACTTTATATTAATGTGCATCTACTGGAGTGACGCAGGGCTTTGCTATTTTATCCATACTGTTTAAACAAATCATATTATATATTAAATACGGGAACGTTCCGCTATTTATCTTGTCCGTGATGTATCACTATTCTAAGAAGGAATGGGAGCAGGAATGAGAGTTATCTGTTTTTACTGATGCATAAAGAAGCGGGTTGTCTATCAGAGGGTTGGAATGGAGATTTGTGAACCACACAGCGGTGGAAAGCTTTTTTGGAAGTACAAACATGATTGTATGCATGTCAAGTGAATGTAATTTTCAGTTATAGCTAAGAACTAGTCTAAAACAAGCATAAATATCTGTGATAGTATGCCTTTAAATGTTTATTAATGCTGACATTTTGGAAACAGTAAGCTACACAGTTCATATAGTTTATTTAATATTTGTAATTAATATCAATTTGCTTTCCATATTTCTAAACGAAATATGATATTTATCAGTGTCAGGTAATTGATTGAATTTTAAAGTGATCGTACATTTAGGTGAAAGCTGAGATCAGATTAATGGGAATCGCTTCAGAAGGAGCGTGTAACATTTCAGCTGGCTCCATTACTACGGATGTGAAATTGAAATAAAAGGAAGCCCTTGCGATGGTGACACAGAGAATGTCATGGGAATGATGTGACATAAAATGTATGTCATGTTGACGACTCTACCGAATGTTTCTACCGCCTGACCGGATCTGTCTACCGATTGACCGGATATGAACACTTGACGTAATCGGAGGAAGGAAGCGGACAGTTTATTACTTCAAGAATCTAGGGTTGTGTCTGGAGGAAGGAAAGTGTGAACGTGTCTTTGACGAAAGGAACTACGTGCATTTCTTCAATACGACTTTCTGTAGTTGCTGTATAACTGCCTGAAGAGGTCTGCTTACTGTTTCCAAAACGTCGTAGTCTAGGCGTTATATACCGGCAGTTTACATACATGTATATACATACACATTCAATTTAAATCTATTTTTGTTCAATAAGAGCATGTAGCATGTTGCATATCCCGCCTATTGGAACTTATATAGTAACAAATGTCCAAAATCCTTTTTACGCAGTCCTGGTGTTAGGGCACTTTCATGTCCAACGAGTGCCCTAGAGGTTTCCTGTGAAAAAGATCCAACTTTTGGACGTCGTCCCCATCGACAGCGTTCGGTATCATTGACAGGAAGCTTCTGATCTTCGACATTTTATCGCGTGTATTTTTCTCTATGCTTACTGTGTGTTGTTAGGAGAGAGTAACGCCAGATCATGGCACAGCACGAGGGGTTCCAGCTGTACTTATTAACTATGTCTTGTAACAACAAGACACTAGGACAACAGGGGTTCGCGGTGTGGAACCCTAGGAGATCATACAGTGGCATACTTTAGAGCGTGTTTTCTTTTATATACTAGTATTGCATGTTGATATACATCTAGCTTTAATTAAAGTTAACCATCCATTTTATTTGTTGTATTTAAACTGATAATTACAGATGGAAATCCAATTATGTAAAATAGACAGTGCCATGAATTTCAGTGTAGACAAACGAAATATTAACAGAACATTTCTTCAAATTAGTATATATGTACTAGTATATCAAGTATTATATGGAAAAAAAATCATAGTTATCAAAATAATGCATTAGTCTATATTAAAAGATAAAGGAGGTGTAAATATATGATATTATGTAACTTAAATATAATATTGAAGGATTATTAGGTTACATTTATGACAATATTTGTAATTATTATTGTTCGAAATATTTAATAATTGATATGTTTGACAACATCTATTAATACTCTTGTACTTTACCGTACGTTAATGCGATTTCTCTTACTGAAAGAATTATCCACCAATTCCATCGGGGCACGTTTGTATGGTTTAGCCATTCCAATAATGAAATCAATCGCGGGTTATTGATGTAAGAAATCTAAGACATTGATACGTGGTGTATTGGCCAGGGAAATGGTCGGAATGGCTATGAGCGTCCAGTGGTCACTTGAGCGAGGTCCAGACGTGACGTCACCGGCGTTACAAATGACGGACCAGGAAGCGAGATCAAGGTATCAGGAATCACTGGTGTATGTGCAGTGGTAGCGACGTTTCAATTACTAGCAATTCTCTACAGAAAGACGGATAGGATCGCCTCGAGTGGTGCGTCATCCTTCCAGCAGATAGGCATCCTCTCTTATGTGCCATCCTAATTCTACGCGTACATATAAGGACATTATAGAGGGGTACTTCCTGAAGTACACACGTATCATTCAATAAAAAGAAAGCCCACATTTGCAGAATCACGTCAGTATTTAATGGCATTACATGGACATGCAATAATGGAATGAATTCTCATGCAATTGAAAACCAATGAATAGTTCACGGAGAAAAGAAATTCACCAATTATTCAGATGTGCACAACTTTGACAACATATAATATGCATTTCATTACTTACTTTCAAACTTGTATTACCGAATACATGACATTTCTTCTGTTGTTTGGGAATTAACCTTTTCTATTTTAGGATCAATTGATCCGGAAAATATGGATTATTCCATTCAATTCTAGTAGTTGCAAAGAAGAAAATTAGCATTTCTCTTGTCTGCCTGTTAAATGAAACACGCCACTAAGAATAGCATACTCACCAAAATAAATCAAGGGCAAACAGATATTTTGTGGGGAATTTTTCTACAAAATGTAATAACTTGGCTTCAAGAATCTGGTCTCATTTCTTATTCCAATGTGATAAAATAATATAGTTAAATTAATATGCCGAAAAGGGAACTGCATGACCCTTAATTAATGTTGTTGGTTATATAGGTTAGTACTATATGTTTAAAATGTGGACCAAGTAGAAAATACCTTCAACATGTACGTTATACATTAGTAAGTGTATTTACACACGCACACACACACACGAACACACACGCACACATACACACTAACACACACACACAGACACGAACACACGCACGAACACACACACGAACACACACACACACACGAGCACACACACACGCGAACACACACACACGAACACATACACACACACACACACACACACACACACACACACACACACACACACACACACACACACACACACACAGAAGAGTACAAATAATTCTCACGAACAAGCTCTCTATCATCACACACAATTTCCCATTGAAGTTTGAACCGCGTCATATGTATACATACAGGACTACTCAGCCTTGACGCCTAGGGGCAAAATGTCCTGTTATTCAGTGTACACACACGTACATATAGGCGAATAGACATTGCTATATAGAGTTAGGAGCAAACCAGGAAGTAAGTTATGTTTCCAAGGGTCCTCCTATATTTGATTATTCCATTACTCTGTGCAACTTTGGGTTTGTCCTTATACACTAGTATGTGTTAATCCAGCAAAAGGCATGTCTTACGAAGATAACATAAGGAGCTTATTGTCAGGTGAGTGTAATTAAAGTAAATTCGTAAGAAGAATCAGTTGTGAACGACAATACTACATGTATATATGCATTAGAAACATGTATAGGTATATAACGGTGTTAGACGGGAGTGGGCTATGGTTAGGGAAATGCCGTTAGTTTCAGTCATATATATACATGGCAAGATGTAGTCGTGTTGTACAGAAATATGCCTAGTATCGTCGTGTTTGTGATCATTTAAATAGCAATAGTCCTCGTGTTGTTTTCATATAGGATATATACAGGTAGGACATGTCTTAAACACTTAGATCTTCAGTGCACATATTGGTGATGGTATAACCGGAATCTACAGGAATTTGGGTCACATACATGTATCAAGAAAACATTTAACAAGCTCAGTTCTAGCGACACTCATTTAATCTACAAAATTTTGAATAGAACACTGGGGTCCGTATGCACAAATGTTGTTTATCAATAGTTTAACCTAAACTAGGGATTACCGGTGAGTTACAGTATTAACCAGATTACATTTTGCTTAATCACAAAAATGTAAAATATACCACTGCATAAAACCCAACTTTGGCATAGAGGAGTATATATTTCTTCCTCTAAAACTGTCTAGTCCTTTACTTAAACTAAGAACTAGTAATCACTATTTACCTGTTGAAACCGGTCGATGGAATAATACAATTAATATAACCTGCCCACTCTGTAACCTACAGAAACCAGGTGACGAATTTCATTTTATACTAGAATGTCCGTATTTTAGAAACGTAAGATAACTATTTCTACCGAAGTATTACCACAATCGTCCAAACTATTATACAGTCCAGCAATTATTCTCCCAATTGTCGAACCGACGCCTATCAAATATTACAAAATTGATTGATTGATTGATTGCTTAAACCACGTTTGTGCATACGGACCCTGGTATATATAAATTAACACGACTATTTAAACATACATGTATTGTCTCGTGTTGTCCTGACATTTTTAGAAGTATTTTTTTGTTTTTTGTTTTAGTTTTGGGGTTTTCCGGTTCGCTTATTCTGTACCATTATTGTTGTTATTTTTAGTTATTGATTATTTGTTTTCCTGGTTCGCTTATTCTGTACCTTTAATTTTAAGGATTATATTAAACTATATTAACTACATGCATGTCATTGTCTGTTAATAGCTAGGTGGGTAAGATAAAACTACACAAGACACAATACTAAATGCTATACAGATTCAGAATTGTGTTCAAAGCTATCTGGCCTCTAGATTATGAAACTATCGTAACGATTTCATGCTGAGCTCAAAGTTGTCAAGTCCCCATTTACAAGTTGAGCATGAAATCATACTTAAAGGTTGTTTTGGACTAGATCTTAGCTACAACAGCAACGTACATTCACTTGACATACTTACTTCCAAAAACCTTTCCACCGCTGTATGGTAGATAAAATACCAATACACCCCCACGATAATGTGAATCGAGTGTTTTAAACTAGTGGTCGTCAACCTGTATTTCTTTTTGCTTCATTCTATTAATAAAAGCGACATAACTCGACAACGCTTTCCTGGACTTCTAAGTGGTACGTCTCGATTACTTAGATCAGTTGATGCATCAACGTCAAGATAATTAATGGTCCGTAACCTTAATTCATATAAAATATTAAATTTTAAATTAAATTTAATATGTTTTATGATATTGGGGGAAAAAGTACAAATTTTGGATGGACAAATAAATCGTAAGTAGGCTCAGATAGACATTCGTTTGTCTGTTACACAGGACAATACATGGCTATAACGGACAGGGAATTAATTTGGCGTCGAGTGTATCAACTTTAGTATTGTACCAGGAAGTTTAGACATCGTTGTACTACTGCGGACCTGCCTGTTCTAATTCCTTGTCTGCCTTGCTACAGTCTGATAAAAGGGATGACTTCTTACACCTGTTGTCTGCACGAAAAAAAAACCACAGACTTATTTTAGCCTTTGATTTGTCGTACGTGTTTATATTATATTATATTATATTATATTATATTGTACAGTGCGCATTTCAACTCAGCCTGAAATGCGAGATGCGATGCTTCGGTACTGTAATTATTCACCATGATATATTTATTTATAATAGTGTGAAACGTGCATAATTATGCTACGCTGTGTACACACGAATACATCCGTTACTGACCGCTGTCTCGAGGATAAGGAAGCACCATCTGGAGATGTATGTGTCATAGGTTGTCATCCGGGTACTCTGATGGTCTCAATCATGCTGGTCAGTAGTCCAGAAATCCAGACGTCTATCGCTCCATATGCATTACGCTATATCGACGTCTAGACGCCATTGTTCATAAATATTGGCGCATCTTTTACCATAGGAAATAGAGCACGAGTGCGGCGTTGTGTACGGCGTTCGCTCATTAC
>JAUTBQ010158162.1:0-13052 GCA_032361185.1 Lepetodrilus ovalis | reverse complement strand
GGCAAGATGTACTGTCTGTAGAGTGGCAATACCGTTATCATCCTTGGTCTGTCAATACCAGCCGTTGCTCGCAGGTTTACTACAACATTCACACTACGGATGTTGCAGGTTTCCTCCTGCCCTAAACTGACAAGTTGTGATGTCAGTGAAAGATTCTAGAAAGCGACTATAAATCCCATTACAAAAATAAAATTACATAGCATTTACACATTTTGACAATAGTATTTAAACATTCATTTCATTTAACATGGTCTAGGATTGAATTTTAGTTGCAAAATAATGCTTAGTTTGTTTATGCCACAAATCGGCCAGTAACCTACTACCTGTTTTAAAATAGTTGACATGAAACATCATATGTTACAATTAGTGAATTGTAAAATACTGACATATTTACTTCTTTGAAATATAAATATACAGGACAATAACCATGTCTGACCCTGCAGTTTATCTGAATATTCATTGCAATGAAGGGCGTTACATCGAGTGGACACTGTACATTTATTTTATTATTTTTATTTATATTCTATGATATTTTGAAGGGAATTGTCTTGCTAGTTAACTATTTAATGATCCTATCCTTTGACTAATTCAATTCATACCTGTCTTTTACCCATTCCTTTAACTGTTAAAGACATGTTTGTCTGTTACCCGTTTCTTTTACTGATGACGCTATGTTTGTTTTTCATTCCAGACGGTAAGCCAGAATGTTAGAATTTTGGATACTTGGGTTTTCCCATTTTAGCTATTTTTTGTTTGGTTTTGTGTGCTTCACATTTTCTTAGATTTTTTTTATTATTCATGTCTGTGGTTCATGAAGGGGTCGTATTATAGTCCCGAGCCCAAATCATGGCGTGTGCCATGCTTTTTATATAGCAGTGATGTGAGCCTTGATACGACCCTTTCGTATAACGCAGAGAATATCATTCTGCCAAAATTTGTCACAATGCAAGTGTACAGATATTATCGGCAGTTTACTTGTTTGATATAGTCAGGCAAGCTTAGAAGCACATTCACGCGTGAAAGCAATATATATCGTGTTTCTTATATAATAACAAACATATATTGATAGTTCTAAATTTTCACTGTTCTTATTTGTTCACATAATAGACTTGTCGCAAATGGGTGAAAGATTCCCACAGCGACGTTAAACTCCATAATCACTCACTCACATAATATACACAGTTGCTCACTAGTCAAAAGCTTTCTGATTTTTGATTTTTTTTTTTAGTTATCTTGTATTACTTCACTATATCTTCTTTCCAGTGATTAAGAAACCAGGTACATTATGTATATGGATGAATCAATCAAACAATCAAATCGCTACTTATCTGTACTTTTATTGTAATTTTTAATAGAATAGTTGATAATTTATGTTAAATTATTTATCTATGTTAAATTATTTGTCCTGTGATAGATATTATTAGCAGTTCTGATAGCTATTCTCTTCCCTTTCGCCTATGGGTGAGATATTCCCGCTGCGACATAAAGCAATAGTTCCACCAATCAAAAGATATTCCCTTTCATGAAGCTCTTGTATCCAGGATGCTGTCGTAAGTCCTCTTGATAGCGATACGGTACAAGGCCACTTACGAGTGAGTTATTGGCTCATGGTGGAGGCGAGAGCTCCTTGAAATCTTATCCATTATGTTAAGCCGTCGTTCAATCGCGAGATATGTTCAGATTGGTTGGCATTGATTCTGCATGATGATCTTCTCAGCACTCGGCACTCATTATATTTACGTGTATCAGCTGAAAGATTTCTTTGACTTTATTTAATTTTTTTTTGCATAGTTCTGTGTGTAGCAAACTTTATTAATATATAGTTTGTTATGACCATTTAGATCCATTAATATATAGTTTGTTATGACCATTTAGATCCTACTAATTCTGTGCATGCATGCTATTTTATAGTCTAGACGAATATGAAAATACATAAAGTTAAACAGAATGAAACATCCAGAGCATTTACTTTATGTTTAATCTTTGATATTTAAGAAATACATCACATTATGGAAATATCAATTGATGGATAAAATCTGCTTTTGTACATTTTGCAATTCCAATACAACCACAGTATGAGCTATCTCTACTGTGGCAATGCATTTATCATCCTTGGATTGTCAGTACCAGCCGGTGCTTGCAGGTTTACAGCAACAACGCTACTGATGTTGCAGGTTTCCTCCTGCCATAAACTGACAAGCCGTGATATAAGCAAAATAATCTTGAAAAATTATCTAAATTCCCTCTTCTTTTTTTTTCCTTTTAAAATATGTTTTCAAATAATACTAGTCTGCAGTAAATATGGGTAGTGGTATTTTGTAGACACTTTTATCTGTGATGCTTATTAATTATGATATATTCGTCATCTGATAGACGTGTCACAGATGACAATTATTTCAAATGATGGCTGTCAGTGGCAAACACTGGTACTGGTGTTTAGCGAATACTTTTGTTTTCCTGTCTGTGATGCTGACAAGTTATTCGGGTTGTCATTCAGCTGAAATGTGTTTTTACTCTGTCTCACAGATGAGTTGGCCGAGAGGATTGCTGACATCATTGAAGACGACGATGATGCAGAGCCAGAGACGTGGGGTGGCCAGTTTGTCAAGTGAGCTACACGACCTTTCTGCGAGGTCATCTCGTACCGGAGTTCTCATAACTAGCGCCCTCGCAGTTATTTCTAAGACTGGATCGTCGCAAATGGGTGAAATATTCCCGCAGCGACGTTAAAACTCCATAATCACTCACTCTGAGACTGGAAGTCGCACAATGGTGGAACAAATACAGTTATCGCCATTCATGTAGGATTATTTGAGGCACAATGGTAGAGCATTTGGACTTTGAAGAAAAAAGGGCCCAGGTTCAAATCCCATCCCGGCATCAATGTTCACAGAAGTTATCTTTCTGATGTGATCGTGATAGGATGTTCTGTATATACATGTATCATAGAAATGCAGTTATCATTGGTCCGTCATGCATTACCAGTAGCTGCTCGCAGGTTTACTGCAACATTCAACGCTACGGATGTTGTGGCTTTTTCTCCTACCATAAACCAAAATGCCATGATATAAGTGAAAGTATCTTTAAAGTGGCTCCAAACTCCAATACTAAAATCAAAATGATTATTTTCCATCTCGTGGGTGTGGGTGTTGATGTATGTCGGTGATGTTTCAGTGCAATGACAGTAGGAGGAGGCACCGACGACGACGGCAATGAAATTCCCCCCAACTGGTTTGATTACGTCATGCATTTCTGCACATTCTTCTGGAAAATCTTCTGTGCGATCATTCCACCTACGTGAGTAAACTATGCTGATAGTATATTCTTCTTACCTTTCCTTCAGTATTAGTCATCAGGGGTGCGTTCAGGACGCGTTACTTTTCTCTACATTTCTCTACGCTACTTTTCTAAAAGTAGTGGCTCGCTGAACAATTTAGTAGGAAAATAGCAGGAAATCGGTTTGTACATGCGTGTAGTCCATTCACTTCATGCTTCGGGTTTTCCTACTATTTCCTACAAAACACTATGGGCTCAAAAGCCGAAGTAAAAAGTAGCACGGGCATTGTAGCACTTCATGGAGAATTGTAGCGCGTCCTGAACACACCCCAGGTATGGGTGTAAGATTCTGATATGGATGAAAGATCATGATAATGACTGAGGATGTAAACTATTACATGATGTATTTTGTTCTATTCAGATCCATGTTAGGGGCCTGGCCTTCATTTATTATTTCCCTGGTGTACATTGGGATGTTGACTGCTGTTGTTGAGCAGGTGAGAGATGAATGCTGTTACATCATCAGTGTGTATCCTATAGATCGCGGGGCCATACAGACTTAGTCAAATGCGTGTAGGCGTTGCTCATCTCTAGCTTGTTAATAATAGTACAGATTTGGTATCACTGTTAAAAATAGGACACAGAGCTGTTCCTTTGATTATGAAACTTTTTGAATATGATGTCATGTTCAAGATAAAAAAAAATAGTTATTTGGGGATGGGGCACAAAACTTGAATACGAGAACTTACTAAAAAATGTTTAATGATTTTATGTCCTGGAGTCATTTTCATGAAACAACACTAGTAATACAGACACTGAGATAACGAAACATTTTCAGTATGATTTTTATACAAGTTCAAATTTTAAATGGAGATAAATGGACAAGATTATAAGTTGAGCATGAATGGACTCAGGAAAGTTTTGTAATTTCTTGCTCCGATATTGCAAATTGGGTGGCAAACTTAGGAATAATAAGACTGAAATCAGCATCACTTCAGCGCCTCTGTAACACTGTCCATAGGATACTCAGATACACTAACATACTGTAGTGTAATAATCAGATATCCACTACTGTGATCGAAATTAGAGGGGGTCTTGGGGGTCATTTGAAAATCTGCGTTAAAGGTATATGTGTGACCCTGAAAATTGCAGAATTTACCATCTTTAACATTGCGTCTATAGAAAAGGACCCCCCTGATTATTTTTCTGAATTTCAAACACTGCACTAACACTGTCTGTCTGTCTGTCTGTGTGTGTGTAGCTGGGACATCTACTAGGCTGTGTGCTGCTGCTAGAGACCAGTGTTACCGGTATCACCATCATAGCTCTGGGCACCAGCGTCCCTGACACCTTCGCCAGTCGCACCGCCGCCAAGCAGGACGAACACGCAGATGCCGCAATTGGCAATGTTACAGGTATGAGGAAAGAACGTCGCACACTGACAAAATTGCTCCGTTTTGTTGTGGGTGGTAGCTTAGGGACTGATTGGCAGATTTCTGAGTAAGTGGATAACTGTCGGATTTTGGAGCCGATGTTCAAACCCACACTTGAACACAGCATCAATTTTCATAGAAGTTACATTTCAACATACATATTCATAATAGGACACGTGTATAATTTTAAAGGCATACAATCACAGTTTGTTGACATATTTCATGGTCAAACCTATTTCACCTGAAAGTATGTTCATTTGTCTTCATTTGGGCAACAAACCACATATTCTGCAGTCGCTTATGGGTGAAATATTCCCACTGCGACATAAAGCAATAATTCTATGTCATCTATTATTTGAAAAATTGTCAATGTAATGGTACTATACAGTAATTGTAAAACTAGGCAGTACAAGTAAATGCCTGTGTCGTAAGCTATCGGGTGTCCATACAAGTTTTCATTTATATAAATAAAACTAATAAAATTTTAAAACATAACTAAATTAATAAAAAAACATACCATTTTGCATGTGCCACAACTTTTTAATATTTTCATATTTTATTTATTTTTCATCTCATGATTTTTCATATGTCACAATGGTATGTCTTTAAAACACTGTGTTCTCCCACTCCTATCCCACGCTGACTGTGTTGTTTGCATGCAGGCAGTAACAGCGTGAACGTGTTCCTGGGTCTGGGACTGCCGTGGGTTCTCAGCACAATGTACGCGCTCGCCAGGGGCTCCACGTACCGCGTCAAGACCACCAACCTCACCCAGAGCGTCATCATCTTCGGCGTCTGCGGCGTCATCTGTATAATACTGCTTCTACTGAGGAGGAAGGTCAGTGTAGCTTATTATATTCGTTGACAGGATGTAGTGGTAGACTTCGGAGCCAAAAGGTCCCAAGTTCAAATCCCCCCGGGCGGTGGCCAGCATCAATGTTCGCAGAAGTTACATTTCTGATGCGATATTGATAGGATGCACTGTCTGTAGAGTGGTACTACAGTTATCATCCTGCAGGGTTTCCTCCTGATCTAAAACTGACAAGTCGTGATGTTAGTGAAAGATTCTAGAAAGCGATTCTTAAACACCCTTGTTTGATCGATCATCTCAGTACGTACTTTATAAAATGAAAATAAAATTAAATAAAATTCAATTTATTATTTCATTAAAAAAAATAATCGGATATGTTTTTGCACCTCCACCACTCTTTAGGGCATCTCTGGTTGCCTTCAACATGGAGAGGGTTAAATGGATATATTTGACTTCCAATGGATGTTCTTTTTCATTTCATAGGTTGTGGGTGGCGAGCTGGGTGGACGTAGCAATTTTGGCAAATGGTCGACGAGCTTCCTACTGTTTCTTCTATGGATCCTCTACATCGTCTTGTCCAGCCTTAAAGCATACAATGTCATCGACTTCTAAAGCACAACACCACCTCCAATTACTCTCCATGTTAAACAGGGTAGCCAGCTATAGATTACGTACACACAGTGGTGGTCGTTACAAAAGTTATCATCCACTGCATGCAAGACAGCTATCTCCCTGCTGGATGAAATCAATAGACATTGCTCTATAGTAGGGCATCTCTGGTTGCCTTCAGCAAAGGGAAGGTTAAGTTGATAGCAGGACAAATGTTGCAAGCAGATCCTCCGTGCCAGGGTTTCCTTGATGTTCGTATCCTAGAAGATCATTGAAACCATGCGTGCAGAGGATGGAAACTCTGTTATTCCTCTTTGACCGGCTTCGATGAAAATGAGGAAACAGAGTTATGGGCCCTGTTGTCGAAGGCAGATGGCAGGTGATGATGAGAGCTGGACAGAAGGGCTCTATTGCAACTCGGATGTAACCTCTTGATGCTGTGACAAAATGTTCCTGTCTGGAAACACGGGTGTGTAGATAAAGTGCTCGAAATTTGAACAGGAATCTTTGTATTGAACGTTATATTCAGAGATTTGTCCCGTGAAAAGGAAGCGAACAACATGCATGTACCCTTTGTATAGATTAATGAGATTTTAATATTTTTTTTGAAAGTTCTGTAAATGCTTCCTGGATTGTATCATGGATGCCTGTGATTGCCGTATATGCAGCTTCAGAAACGAAAGTACGAAATATGAAAGACAACTCTTTTTACAATCCTTGTACTAATGTTTCCGCAAAGTGACGAATGCGCAGAAATATGATTACAAATTCTGCCCGTCGACATATCCCAGCCTTCATTCTGGATGCGTAGTACATCTTACTTGCCAGGCTGACAACAGTATTATCGATACGTTTGTTACAAACAGTTTATGCTTGTTGGTACCTTGTTAGAGGCCAGTGTATACAGCAGTGGAAAGCCCTGCTGTAGAGTATATATGGACCATATAGTATTGGACGTGGACTGTATGTAAGCCCATTCTTTCTCTTGTTTATTATCATGTTCATGCAAATGACACCCAACTCCCTTGTGTGATAACTTGTACATACATATGCCCAATATATAAATATACTTTGAAGATCTATGGATACGACTTCATACTGATGTCGAGTAGCATATCTGGATTCATGTAGCTGTCCGAGGCTGAATTCGTGTGTAAATAGTTAACTTATTTTCTATTCCTGTTGTTGCCAAAGACGTTGGATTTTTTGCAATTTTTTTTTTTATGGATTCCTTACATTTCCTGGCCTCACCGTTCATCTGATCTCATCAGTTTCACAGCAGGTCTCCTGATGTCAGAGAAATAGCAACTCTTGCGATAAGAAACGCAGAAAGGAAAGTCTACTTTGCATCGAGTAAGCTTATGAGAGAGTCGGCGAATTTGTGTTCATTTTGTAGTTGTAATGCCACTTTGAGGCTCATTCAGTTGTACTTATTAAGCAGTCACTTTGAAAATGGACTTACTTTGTTTAATTTCATTTTTTTCATTTTTTGGGGGGGTAAACCATTCAACACATTTTTACACTTGCTGATATTTAAGTGTATAGCTGCTGGGTCAATACAATATGGTTGTCTTAAAAAGCCCGTCTTTAACTGTACCCGTCTACAGACTAGGTCACCCGTTCTAAAACAGAAATACAGATTCAAGAATGGGTTGAAGGATTTACCCGAGTTTGCGTATTTATTATGTCTGACAATAACGCCAAACTTGGCAGAAATGTTTTATGTTGATCACGTTCAAGGTCCCAAGTTATTTCTGTCAAGTTTATGGATGTCCTTAACATGTATAAGAAATGGTGGTATCACGGTGCTGTCGCAGCACATTGGATTGCAAATGTGAAATCTTTTGTTTTGAAACTTATTTGGTGGCTTGGGATCTCTCTGTGGTGGAAAGTTGCACAAACCTCAGAAAGTTGCACAAACCTCAGAAAGTTGCACAGACCTCCGAGGATTCCAAGTAACTGTTTTTCTTTTTGTAACTTCCCTTTGTTACATTGAGTAACCGTTCAAACATCAGACCTTATCCCATTCTTGTTCCTGCAGCCGGCTGTGATGTGAGATGGTCCTACTAGTCTCGAGATGGTCCTACTAGTCTCGAGATGGTCCTACTTGTCTCGAGATGGTCCTACTTGTCTCGAGATGGTCCTACTAGTCTCGGCCAGCAGGGCAACCCTTTGGCTGACTCCTCTGTTATTCTTAGATGAATATACTTAAGTGCCTGCTGGATTAGACATTGACACTGTTCTTAGGGCATCTCCGGTTGCCTGCAGCAGGGAGAGGGTTAAAGGGGTTTTGAAAATTAATTCTTAATGTTCAGCAAAGATTCTACACAAATCTGTGCGGTATATTTTTCAAAATGTTACGTTTGAAGTTTTGATTCTTGTATGTAATTTGGAAGGTAATTTGAGCTCTTTAGGAGATAAATGAATAATGTGGTGGATACCTATCGCTTCTATTTCTATAGCTTCTAACATTGTTTTATGACGTCTTTGTTGAATTTCAATATTTAATTTTTAGCTTGCATCATCTTCCAATGTAATATGATGCTGTAAACTCTGTTTGTTTTCACTGTTCGCTCCAAGTCTGATAGATTAACACTGCTGAGGCTTCATGCTTGCAAATATACCTCTTCAATGGCTCTCTCTGTACGTTGTCGCATAAAGTATTTGTATTTGTGTTACGTAACTTATTTGTATTCGCATGTCATTATGCTGTTTATCTGGCAGGTTTTTTTTGTTTTGTTTTGCCCTTCGAATTTGTAGCTATTACCGTTTATACCAGTGATACATGTAATCGACAGTATGTTGACCACCCCCCACCCCCATCTCCCACATTGACACCCTTCCACCCTCCTCCTCCCATCCTCACTGTGATATTGATTGTGCTCATGCTCCCATCCACCCCACCCACCCAAATCCCTAGGTATTATCATGATTGCAGATTATCCATTATCATACTGTTGCTATCATAGAATAATATATGAAGAGAGAGTGGGCTCATTCATCTTTGTTTCAATTTTGTTATTATTTATGTCATTCCCATTTGTAATGCACATGAACTGGGAGTGAAATTAAAGACTTATTGCCAAATAAAATTGAATGCAATTAAACGTATTGCCAAGTAATATTGGATATTAATTGCCAAAGTTGTATAGTTTATCTACTACCATCAGAAATGTTTTGATGCATGCCATTACATGTATGTGTATTTCAGTTCAGAAAGCACTTTTGGAAAACCATGTGGAAAAGGAATTCTAGAGTTGTTTCAAAGCTTCTTTTTTTTTTAAATGCCCATTTTCATACGCACAAGAAAAGATGAGTGGACACCTATGTTCAATGTAAATGTTCATGATGTTAGTAATATTAGTATTTGGCAATTCATATTCGTGTTAACATGGGCAATAAAATCATGGATTTTCCAAAGTTGGCGACTTTTCCACAGATAAATTATTGTTTATTAATGTTACTTTGTCATTGATATTGGCTCTGATATAAGCCGTGTTTACAACTAGTTGGCCCATTGGGCTATTATGCTCGGTAGCGCAATTTTCATCATTAATAAAACATTACATTGGCCATGTACATATTTGTCGCTTACTGAAAGATTCCTGATTGACGTAAAACAAACAATAACTTGCTCGCCCATGTAAAAATGATATCTTTTCAATAATTTATATATTTTAAGGCCAAATACATTCGGTTACTTGTTCATTAACAAACAATCAATCCTAATGGAATTTAATTGAGAAAGAAATGTATGCAATGAAATATGTTCATACCCTGTTAATAAATGTTACAAGTATTCTAACGTAATTGTGTTATAGCTGTAGACTAAAATACAAATGCATAATAGAAAAATAAAGTTACAGCTTTAAGATAGTGTGAACAGGCGCACTGTGATAATTTGCCCTATCAATGTATGACAGCAATAGTTATATTACCATATTAAGGAAGCATCGTACATTGCTAATAAAACTTTACATCATAATTATGTCATACTAGATATGTGCATGTACATGCAATTTATCAAGTCACATGCCGGTAAGAGTAGATTGCTTTGATTTGGGTCCCATTTGTGAAAATATGGGTCCAAAATAGAACATCGATAATGAATATATCAATTAATTTAGCATTGGTATCATCATATCCATGTATGATTTTTTTGCAAGTGGTATTTTTGTTCTTGGGAACTGAGCAAGATAAAAATGTTAGATTGGTATATATTTAAGCCATTGTTTGTTACTGTTTGCTATTGTCATTTCAAATTTCATTTACATGTTACAATGCTTGCAGTCATTGTATGCATAAATGAAAATTGTCCAAACGACGGGAAAACGTGTGCCATCCTGTGTACATATATAGATACATGTTATATATCAACCTCGTCTTTATCGCATCGGATTTACATGTACATACATATTTATATATATTAAAAAGTGTGCTATTTTCTTACTCTAGATACAGCAGTTATCATTCCTAGCTCTAGTTTGAGTTTGGTGCAAAAACTGATATCTGGGTAAATATATGATGATGCTAGATATCTGGGATTGTTTTAAACAGAAAGACAAATCTTGCAAGCCATTAATTCACCAGGAAATATAGGTATAATTTATACTACTAGTAGTATACAGCAGATGTGAAATATGTATTCCTTGACTCTCTCGTTGCTGGAGTATACACATACACTGCTGTTTAGGGCATCTCCAGTTGCCTGCAGCATGGAGAGGGTTAATGACACCTACTATAGTGATTATGGTATACACACATATATAATCTTTTAAAACAATCTCTAATAATTAGTTTTTTATTTATCTGGTTCAATTATAGTTGCATAGAATCTACTGTATATCCCTTTTCTATCGGAGAACATTTTTTTTCTTTCAATATTATTGTAACACTTAATCGATTTGAACTACGGTAGGAAGAATGCCTTAAAATATAATTGTGCCTCTCGCACTTCAAAAATGCCATAGTGAGCTAGGGGATATGAACACTGTAGAAGAGTAAAACCGGCAATACAATTCCACATCGACCATGTCCAATCGGCACTTTCAGATCTACAATATTGGGCAAATTGTGTTTATGAAGGGAGTTTTTCATACCTGTGTCTTGTCCAAGACTAGATTCTGTTTGAATTCATTATTTGATGTGGATATCAACCTGTTAGTTACAACCAACAGAATCTCACTTCGCTCGTTAACATTATCTACGTCTATAGGGGTGATGCTAGTATTGTACATCAAGGACACCTCATGTGCTGAACACACCTCGCTATCACTTCCATAATATTACTACCGGCTGTGGAAACTCTCAATGTCAGACTTCATTCGAAGATGAAAAAAAATCTATTATTTTGACACTAATTTAGTTTTTAAGTCTATTATGATGCACATGACAGAGTATTATTTATTAAATTTTGATGTCATATACGACATTATTATTACTTAAAAGTCCTGTCGATAACATCCCATGGTGAGTATTTTTGAACAAGCTACACCTATGACCTGGTGTGTTTGTCAAGTGGTATTTTCGGTGCATGTGTACTGAAGTGTCGGACCCCCAAAGTTAGTGGATGGTTAAACTGTTGCCTTTAGCATTGTTACCCAATGTGAAATAAAGTTTGAGTACGACATCTCTTTGTCTTGTCTTTAATTCCTGTCCTGTGTCTATCAAGTTTGGTGTCCTGTTCCAGGATCCTAAACAAATACCAGAAGGACACTTGAGGAGAAAAAGTCCTGCCAGGATCGTGGTGGGAAATTTGTTAGGATCTGAAAGTTTTTTCCCTTTGCTGTGCTAGCTACAGTAGCTTGTTTCAAATTGAAAGATCAGAAGAGAAATTGGAGGTCTGTATAGTGGCAACAGAAGAGAAATTGGAGGTTGCCACAGAAGAGAAATTGGAGGTCTGTAGAGTGGCAACAGAAGAGAAATTGGAGGTCTGTAGAGTGGCAACAGAAGAGAAATTGGAGGTCTGTAGAGTGGCAACAGATATCCTTGGTCCGTCAGTACCAGCTTGCAGGTTTACTGCAACATGCCGTGCTACAGATGATGCAGGTTTCCTCCTGCGCTAAACTGACAAGTTGTGTATATTATTGAAAGATACTAGTAAGCGACTCTAAAAATAAAATAACCAAGAAAATCATTTATTAGGTACATCTGGGAGTCAATGGGTGAAAGATTCTCGCAGCAACGTTAATCACTGTTTGTACACAAATTCCTGGTTTCAAGATACATGTAATACTATCAGAACAAAAATCTCGAAACAAAGATTGTAAGCAACAATCGCAGAAATGAGAAGAGCCAGTTATCTTAAAGGCATACACTCACAGTGGGTTGACCTAGATAATCAATAACTGATAATGTATTTTGGCTATTTTTAAAAAGAAATGTGTTGGAAGTGACATAAAATCCTAAGAATACTCAATTTGTTTTGGAGTTTCTTGCACCTCATTTCTGTGGCCTTTTGAAATTTCACACAATATTCAACAATGTAGAGAAAATAATTGTAATCGAACAAAAGACATTATACCACGATATCACACACCCTTGAAATGTACATAAAGTCTTTCCACGTAGCATAAATCCAGAATATTCCTGTTGAATGTTCCTTCTGCACACAGTCATCCACCATAAAGTACTTACTGGTGATACACACCAAAAACAACCATGCCTCATTGTCACTGATAGACCCAAGGAGGGATCAGTCTGCCAAAATCAGCTATGCTGGAAGGCGATAGGCAAAATGTTATTAATTCATTCATTCAAACTTCAATAATATAATTATTGGTCTATACACTATGATAAAAGTTATAAAAACAATCCCTCCATTTCTTGCTTTCTGTGTACCCAGTATTCTGAACACTGAATATTAGTGCTAATTAATGTGGTTTAAACTTATTTATTTTCATAATAAACTGTAACAAGATTTG
>JAUTBQ010158161.1:0-29106 GCA_032361185.1 Lepetodrilus ovalis | reverse complement strand
ACCAAGTTGATATGATTTTAAAAGAGAGTGAGCCACTTTTAAACTATCATGAGTATCAAAAACTGATACAACGACGACTATCTTTTGAACCTATCGAATACATCACAAACAAAGTCAGTTTCTACTCAAGAGAGTTTTTTATAAAACAAGGTGCTTTGATACCCCGTCCCGAAACTGAACTGCTCATCGATGAAGCTTTGGCTATCTTAAAAGATAAAAAGTTTAAAGTAGCAGAGATAGGAGTTGGAAGTGGTATCATCTCCATCATGTTGGCTCTTTTGGTAGAAGATATAGAGATAGTAGCAACCGATATATCTGATGAAGCTTTACGCATTGCTAAAACAAATGCTAAAAATTTTAAAGTTTTAGATAAAATAACTTTTATAAACACCTCTTATCTTGATGGTGTACAAGATGGGTTTGATATGATTATCTCAAATCCGCCCTATATAAAAGATGGGTTTGTATTGGAAGAACCACTATCGCATGAGCCACAAAATGCTCTTTTTGGTGGCAAGGTTGGTGATGAGATGTTAAAAGAGATAGTAGAGATTTACAAACAAAGTGAAACAAAGTATCTTTTGTGTGAGATGGGCTACGACCAAAAAGAATCTTTAAGCAAAGATTTGGCTGATTTTAAAGTAGCGTTTTACAAAGATTTAGCTGGATTTGATAGAGGCTTTGTAGCCCAAAAAGGAGTTTAGAGTTTGCAAAAGCTAGAAAATATCATCGAATTTAAAAATGTCCACAAATATTTTGGAGATAAAAAAGTTTTAAAAGGGTTAAACTTTATCATCAAAGAAGGCACCGTTGCAGTTGTCATGGGTCCATCAGGAACAGGAAAATCCACAGTTATAAAACATATCGTGGGACTACTAAAGCCTACAAAAGGTCAAGTCATCGTCGAAGATGTAGACATCGCACAAGCAGATGATGAAGAACTTTTGGAAGTTCGTAAAAAGATAGGTTTTGCTTTTCAGTTTGGGGCATTGTTTGATAGTATGAGTATCTATGAAAATATCGCTTTTCCACTTCGTGAACATAGTGACTTAAAAGAAGATGCTATCAAAAAAGAGGTTATAAAATCTCTTGAGATGGTAGGTCTCACACCTGATGTGATGGAACAGTTTCCTCATGAGTTAAGTGGTGGTATGCAAAAAAGAGTTGCCATCGCTAGAACTATTATACTGCGACCTGATATTATATTGTATGATGAACCAACAAGTGGACTTGACCCCATCGCTAGTGATTTGATAAGTCGTTTGATTGTCAAACTTCAAAAAGAGTTAGGTACAACTTCTGTCGTGATAAGCCATGATATAAATGAAAGTTTTAAGATAGCCGATCAGATGATCATGCTTTATGATGGAAAAGTTCTTGCCGATGGAAAGCCTGAGTTTTTTAAAACTACAGACAATCCTATAATTAGGCAGTTTATCGATGGAATAAGTGAGTTATAAGATAACGATTTACGCTTCTTCACACTTTTTTAATTTCTCTTCTGCCCTTTTCATAAATGAATCAGGCGTATCATCATTTTCATGAGTAGTAATTCCATAGTTTAGAGCTACTTTCATGTTTACAAAAGTTCGAGCATCAGAAATACTTTTTATCAAAAATGCAATCTTCTCAGCCGACTCCAAAGAACACTCAGGAAGCAAAATCAAAAACTCATCGTCACTCCACTTTGCCAATACATCGTGTTCTCTTACTTCATACTTTACATGCTCTAAAAGCTTATCTGTAGCCTCTTTGACAAAAAAAGCATCATCTTTTTCCCAATCCATATGAAACAGAAGAACTGCTAAGTTTTTCTCATTGTTTCTATCATTGTGAATATCAGCGTTTGCAAATGCTGTCAACTTCTCTTTTGTATACTTACTCAAAAAGTCATCAAATGAAACCTGATCTCGTAACCTTTCACTTCTTAAAATCGCTTTTAAGAAAAACATCTTTTTACCAACCATTGTTCTTTACCTGCCTATAAATTTTATACAAGTACATACTCGTACTTAAAAAGCATATCGGTTATTAGAAAAATTTTGTTAATTTTTTTTGAACTTAATCTTTTTATTTAACAAAAGTGTTACTTTTTAGAACACTTTGTAAAATATAGTTTTTCAAAATCAAAGATACTGTCTAAAAAAAAGAAAAATATCAATACTTTTTATATTTGAAATTGTACATATTTTTACGGTTGCTTTGTATTAAAATTTTATTTTAGATATACCCTTAAGAAAACAAAATTTATGCCGATATAGTAATAAGCCCATGCAACGCTTGTTTCAACTCCTCCTCTTTTTGGCGTTGCGGGGGTTTACCTACAAAAAGTAACAAAAATCTTAAACTCAAACTATAAATGTAACTATTTATTGACTAAACCTCCAAATACAGCTAAAATCTTAAAATATACTTAACCTAACCCCAAAGGAACATAACATGCTAAAAAAACTACTCTTACTAATCTCTCTATCAACCACTCTTATCTATGCTGAGTCCACTTACGATATAGCTTGGGATAACGGCTATAAACCTGGATTTACTGAAGGTAAAGATGACTGTTCTAACTCTACTCATACGATAGATGAGAGCTTTAGTGATGATGAAGAGTATGACATAGCTTGGGCTGATGGGTATAAAGATGGTTACAAAAATGGCTGGAACAGTTGCAGTGGAGAGTATAACCCTTATGATGATGCTTGGGATGATGGTTATGAAGCAGGAGCAGAAGAGGCTAAAGATGATGCTTGTGAGAGTGGAGAGCAGAAGATAGATGAGAGTTTTAGCGATGAGACTCCTTATGATGAAGGTTGGGCAGAGGGTTATAAGTTTGCTTATAAAAAAGTTTATGAACAAGGGTGTAAAACAACTTTTAACAAACTAACTAAAGAAAAGCTTTTAGAGATGATAGCAAACGATATGAAAAAAAGACATTCTAATTTCAAAGATACTAAAGATGTATCTATCGCATATCAAGAAAATCAAGATATTATATCACGCATTGGAACTTATACAGTAAGTGGTGAGGGACATTATCGTGATTCATACTCAAATGTTCTTATCTCTTATTATACTTATGATGGAGAGACTCTTGCATTTAAATCTGACATATTAAACTATAGTTATACTGGTAGTGATAAGTTTAAAAAAGTTGAGTTCATCAAAGACAAATATAACAATGTATTGATAAATTCACAAATAGGATTTTATCTCTTTGATAAAGACCATACTAAAGATGATGGTTCTAAAAAAACTATTTATCTAGGATTATCAGATGATAATGCAAAATCAAATCTATACTTTAAACCAAAAAGTATAGATAAAAAACCATATGTTCATACAACTTTTCTAGGAGATAATGGTACTGTTTTAGCAGAAGAAGATTTAGCCTTGGATGGTGCCTTTAGTGTAGAACAAGATTTTACAGCAGGAATGTCATCGAGTGCTTCCAAAAAAGCTTTACTTGAGTTGATAGATGCAGAAACCATACGCTATAGTGTAGAAGCAAATGCAGTCAATAAAGGTGCGATAATAGAGTTTGATATCTCAAATCCTTATGATATAAAAGTTACAAAAGAGAGCCATTTTTATGATAGATAAAAAACAAAGCGTTTAGGCTTCTAAACGCTTACTTACATAAAAAAGTACAGGTATTATGATTAGGGTTAAAACCGTAGAACTTATCATGCCTCCTATCATGGGTACAGCTATTCGTTTCATCACTTCACTTCCAACACCATCAAGATAAACTATAGGAAACAACCCTCCAAGTATGGCAAACACTGTCATAAGCTTTGGGCGAAGTCTCATGACTGCTCCTTCTATGACTGCTTCTTTTAGTATTTCATTGTTTAGTTTTCCAACTTGTTGGACTTTTTCATCAACAGCTTCATCAAGATATACCATCATCACTATCGCTGTTTCAGCTGCTATACCTAACAGGGCTAAAAACCCTACTATGACGGCTATTGAGATATTGAAGTTTAAAAAGTCAACATACCACAAACCTCCGATGAGAGCAAACGGAAGGGTGAAAAATACGATAACAGCATAACTAAAGTTTCTCAAAGCAAAATAGATAAGTATAAATATAATAATAAAAGTCATGGGTATGATATAAACAAGCCTCTGCATTGCTCTTTCAAGATACTGACTCTGCCCTGCCCACTCGTAGTAAAATCCAGCAGGAAGCTTGATGTTTTTTACAATCTTATCTGCCTCATCTTTGTAAACTTTACTCGATATATTATCTTTAGGTGTGATATAGACAAAGTTTACTTTTAACCCTTTTTCAGACTTTATGACAGAAGCACCATGCGTATAAGATAGTTTTGCAAACTCACTAAGTGGCTGAAAACCAAGTTTTGTTTTTATCTGTATGTTTTCTAACTTTTTCAAATCATCTCGTTGATTACTTTGGTATCTCACAGAGATAGGATAACGCTCTAAACCCTTAATCATCGTAGATATAGTCGCTCCACCTATGTCATACTGTACTTGATCTAAGATTTTGTTTTTACTGATACCATAACGACCCAATGCCTTTTCATCTATCTCTATATCGAGATAATATCCACTGTTTGTTTTATCAGAAGAGATAGAGAGGGTTTTATCAAACTTTTTTAAAGCTTGTTCTATCTTAAAAGCATATGTTTGAAGTTTAGCATGGTCATCACCATAGAGTTTTATACCAAGTGGAGTTCGTATGCCAGTTAACAACATGTCGATTCTGCCTCGTATAGGATAAGTCCATGAGTTAACAAGTCCAGGTATTTGAAGTTTTTTCTCCATCTCTTTCATCAAACTAGCATAACTCACACCCTCTCGCCACATATGCTCTGGTTTAAAAGTTATGATAGTCTCTATCATCGCAAGAGGAGCTGGGTCTGTTGCTGTATCTGCTCGTCCAGCTTTACCAAACACTGTATCAACTTCTGGAAAACTTTTAAGTATCTCATCTGTCTTTTGCGTAAGCTCTTTGGCAAAGTCTATACCGATACCATAAGGAGTAACAGGCATATACATAAAAGTCTGTTCATTCATCATGGGCATAAATTCCCAGTTCTGTTTTTGATATAGTGGATACAACAAAAACAAGATACCAAGTGAGATAACGATAACAAGATAACGAACTTTCAAAGAGAGTTTTAGTATAGGTAGATAGAGCAGTTGAAAAAAGCGATTTAAGATATTTTTCTCTTCAGGAACTATATGACCTTTGATAAAAAATATCATCAAAATAGGAACAAGAGTGATAGACAAAACAGCCCCACTCACCATCGCAAAACTTTTAGTATAAGCTAACGGAGAAAACAGCCTACCCTCTTGACCACTCAAAGCAAAGATAGGCATAAAAGAGATAACAACCAACATCAAAGCGAAAAATATAGGCTTTGCCACTTGTTTAGACGATACGATTATGACATCAACCCTCTGGCTAGGTGTGATCGTACCATACTTTTTGATATGCTTGTGTATATGTTTATGGGCATTTTCAACCATCACTATCGCTGCATCTACCATCGCCCCTATCGCTATGGCTATACCACCAAGACTCATGATATTTGAACCTATACCAAAGAGTTTCATCAGCAAAAAGGTAAAAGCTACCGTGATAGGCAAGATGATTATGATGATTAAAGATGAGCGAAGATGAAACAAAAACAGAGCAGAAACAAGCATCACGATAAGACTCTCTTCTGTCAAAGTTCTTTTAAGTGTATCGATAGCCTTATCTATGAGTGCTGTTCTATCATAAGTTTCAACTATCTCTACTCCATCGATTTTTAGAGTTTGTAACCTCTTTTTTATATCTTTGATAACACGATAAGGATTTTCGCCAAAACGAACAACAACGATACCTCCGACAACTTCCCCTTGTCCGTTTAAGTCTGCCATACCTCTTCTGTTGGCTGGTGTTTGGACAACTTCTGCTATATCTTTTATCTTGATAGGTAGGGTGTTTATCTCTTTTATCGTTAACTCTTCTAAATCTTCACTTTTTTTTAGATAACCACTCGCTTGTACTATCTGTTCAAAGCCACTCTCTAAGATGACTTTTCCACCTTTATCGTTGTTGCTTTGTTGGATTTTTTTCACTACTTCTTGGCTACTTATACCAAACTCTACAAGCTTATCTTGGTCAAGTCTTACTTCATAGTTTTTAACAAACCCACCAATAGCAGCTACTTCACTCACACCATCTACACCCAAAAGTGCATATTTATAATAGTAATCTTGTAAAGTTCTCAACTCTTGGAGATTTTTTGTTTTTGACTTTAGAGCATACTCATAAGCCCAACCCACACCAGTAGCGTCAGGTCCTATCGTGACTTGTACACCTTTTGGTAACAGAAGTGTGATTTGAGATAGTTGTTCTAGTATCCTGTTTCGTGAGTCATACAAATCGACACCATCTTTAAAGATTACATAGATAAGAGCATTTTCAAAGCTACTCATGGCACGAACTGTCTCTATGTTTGGCAAAGACATCAAGTTTGAGATGAGAGGGTAACTAACTTGATCTTCGATGATTTTGGGAGATTGTCCTGCATACTTTACCTGCACGATAACTTGTGGTGGAGATATATCAGGTAGTGCATCTAGTGAAGTTTTAGAGATAGCCCAGATAGATGCACCAAGCATCATGAGTGTCGCAAGTAAAACTAAAAAGGCATTTTTTACACTTATGTCTATAATCTTATCAATCATAATCTACCAATCACTATCGTCTTCACTCTCATAGAGTGCATTTGTCATAGCATCGCTGTCTACCATAAAAAGGGCGTTGTCTATCACTTTTTCACCCTCTTTTAGACCACTTGTAATCTCATAAAGTTGTGCATCAACCCTTTTTGCTTCTACCTTTTTTGGTTCAAACTCCCCAACTTTTCCAACAGGCACAAAGACATAATACCCCTCACTTTTTTTCAAAACAGCCGTTTTTGGAAGTAACAGTTTAGTTGTTGGCTTTTGTTTTAGGTGAACCTTGGCGAAGAGATTTGGAAAGTAAACCTGTTCTTTGTTTTCTATCACGATACGAACAGAGATACTCTGATCTGTACTATCTACCACAGGATAGATAAAATCCACTTTTCCCAAAACCTTTTCAAACCCCTCTATCTCAACCAAAGCAGACATACCTTTTTTTACAAAATGTATATCTTTTTGATACACTTTAGCGATAACCCAAAGTCTTGAAAAATCTGCTATCTCTAACACTTTTTTTCCTCTTTTTATAAATCCTCCATCAAGTATATTTTTCTCCACGATAAAACCACTATATGGCGATAAAACATCAAAGTTATAAACAGCTTTAGAGTTTTTTGCTAGAGATTTTAACTCCAAAAGTTCTAGTTTTAAAAGGGCATTTTTCTTGGCACGGTTAGAGATACTTTTTGAGATAAGATACTCTTGATGTACTGTGGATACCTCTTTTGAGTAGAGATTAAAAAGCTTATCTCCTTTTTGGATAAGTTGATAGCGTTTGTTGACATAAAGTTTGTTAACAAAGGCATCGTATCTTAGGCTAATGGCAAAGATATTTTGTTCATCTATGGCTGTTTTGGCATAAAAGGTTTTTCGAGCAGTGTAGTTACTCTTTTTTACGGCAACGGTTTTGTAGTTAAAAAGTTGTTTAACCTCAACAATCTTGGCTTGTAAACTTAGGCTCATCAAGAGTATAAAAAACATTTTCATAGGTAGTACCTAAACTTTGCATAAGCTTTAAAATAATCACCCAATGCCCCAAGAGCTGACTCTTTTAAAGCTATTATTTTGTTTTTGTTTTTGATAACATCTATCAGGTTTGCTTTACCTACACGGTTTTTTCTACTTAAAAATTGGCTAATCTTTTTCTGCTTTGGTATCAACGAGTCTGTATAAAAATAGTAATTTTTCTCTGCGATTTGCATACTCTTAACAAGCACAGCTATCTCTTTTTCAAAACTATTTTCAAGTTCTTTTAACATCTCTTTACTCTTTAAAATAGCCAGTTTTGCTTTGCTAGTTTCAACTTTTTCCACCCCATGAAGTTGTAAAGGCATAGAAAACGAGAGGTTAACATAATCATCTCTCGCATCTCGTTGAAAGTAACCTCCACTAACTTTGATGTCAGATTTTTGTTTTGCTTTAGATAAGTCTCGTTTAGTTTTTTGTAAAGATACTTGTTGTTTTAAAAGCTTGATTTTTGGATGTTTACTTATGTCTATGGTTGAAAGTTTTTTGATAGTTAAAGACTCTTCAATCGTTGAAAAAGAAGATACGGTAAACTTTTCAATCTCATTATAGAGTATCTCTTGTCTGTTTTGAAGTGTCTGTTTAAGGTTTTCTAGCTTTAAGATAGAGATACTTACAGCTAAGATACTCTCTTGTTCTTGTTGATATGCTCTTTTTAGTTTTTTAATCGTTTGTAAGTTTTTGAGCTTTTTATCGATAAGAGCCAATCTCTCATCAATGATGATACTTTGGTAAGAAAGATAAGTGATATTAGAAGCTATGACGGCTTTTTTATCTTGGATTTGCAACTTTGAGAGCATCGTCACATCTTGTGCTAGAGATTTTTTTATCATTTTTTTGTTACTTGTGGGTATGGTTTGTGAAAGTGTAAGATACTGTGTCTGCATCGGCTCTAAAGAGCGATCGCTAATATCATCAAACATAATATCACCCATACCAACAGACAAGATAGGATTATCCCAACTCTCAGCTATATCGATGGATTTTTGATTTATCTGTAGCTCTTGTTGCATCGATTTTAAAACAAAACTATTTTCATAAGCTTGTTTGATTAAGCCATCGATACTCTGACAAAAAGCAGCTGAGGATAAAACAAAAAGAAGAAGCAAAACCTTTCTCATGATAGCTCCTTACAGGTTTACACTGCCACGAACTTTGTGTACCTTGCCATCGTCTGTTTTAAACTTTAGATGATACTGCCAAGTTCCACCCATACTAAAGTTCACTTTCCCTTTATAACTCTTTTCGTGTAGTTTTAACTTCTCTTTGTACTCCATATATGGCATACCTGGCATTTCAGGCATAAAAAACTTTATTTTCACTTTGGCTGTTATGAGTGATTTTCCATCTTTTTCGAGCATCACGCTTATATCGTTGTTTCCAACTACCAGTGGTTTTTCTGAAGAGAGCATAAGCTTATAACCATCTCTATCATGCATATCTGAGAGAAGTTTTGAGTTTGAGTTTTCTACTTTCATAGAAGAGCCACACTTACCTGCTCCACACTTCATACCCTCTGCAAAAGAGAGCGAACTTGTTAGAAACACAGCTAAAGCTATAGTTGATAATTTTTTCATAATTTTTCCTTTTTTACTAAATCATGAACAAATTATAAACTATTGTGTGTGCAGAGTGTGTGTAGGTTTACCAGTTTTTATTATCACCACACTAACAAACTAACTCAATAACTGAGAGGAGTATAAGGGGTAAGATGTGAATATAAAATTTTGCAGGACTAACTAGTTAATTCAAGAAATTTTATGTTTGCAGATTGCCCCTTATACTCCTCCCCTATGGGTGCAATACTTTTATCCATACTCTTCGTTAGATTTTTTCAAGTTAACTAGTTAGCTTTTCAAAAATCTGCCTCGATTATGAATAAAATTATTGCATCAGTTATTGAGTTAGTTTGTTAGTGTGGTGATAAATGTGAAACCAACTATACCTTTTGTAACATAAGGGCTTATCTTGAGTCCTTTATAAGAAGTTGTAAAGTAGTAACTACTCAACATACCAACCATAGCACCCGCAAGAACATCGATAGTATAGTGGTTATCACTCTCAACCCTACTATATCCTGTAAATGCAGCTCCAACATAAGCAGGTAAAGCATAAGTCAAACCATATCGTTGATGTAAAAATGTAGCACTTTGAGCCGTGATAGAAGTATGTCCTGATGGAAAAGAGTGATTGTCTTCTTTGTTTGGTCTCTCTTTACCTACACTGTATTTTAATCCATAAGTTACTAAAGTAGTTGTTAAAAATGATTTGTAAAACTCTTCACGCCCTTGTCTGTCATCAAGATAAAATGTCATACCATAAGCGATAGAGGGTATCAAGATACGGAGTATATCTCCTGAAGTCTCTATCGTATCTGATGCTTTTATAGGCTTATGTGTAACAAGGAGTATCAAACTCAAAAGTGCTGTTTTTTTTAAAATGTTAACCAAAATGTTGTTCCTTTTCCTTTTTTAGACTCTAACTCTAACTTTATATCGTATGTTTGGCATATTTTATAAACGATATTTAACCCCAAACCAAACCCTCCACTCTCTGTTGTAGCCCTATAAAATCGTTTATAGATATGGTTTGTATCTTTTTTATCGATACCTATGCCACTGTCTTTTATGGTAAGTGTGCGATCTTTTATACTTAGTTCTATCTTTCCACCGATAGTGTTGTATTTTATCGCATTTGAAAGGAGGTTGTTTAACAGTCGTATGAGGTTCTCTTTTTCTATCTTAAAGAGTATCTCATCTTCATAAGTTTGCTCTATTGTGATTTTCTTTTTATCAGCAAGTGGAGTTAAGTGTTCAACTTGTTCTTTGATGGCATCATTGATACTCATGATTGTTATAAGTTCTGTTTTTGGCTGGGTGTTTTCTAAAAACAGATAAGTCAAATCTTTATAAATATCAGAAATTCTTTTTGCACTTATCTCTATTCGTTCATAACCCTTTTTATCCATCTGCTCTTGAGGTTTTAGGCTCATCAAAAGTGCAGATATTGGAGTATTTAACTCATGAGTGCTATCTTTTATAAAGTTGTTTAACTCCACTCGTTTCATCTGTATAGGTTTTATAAAGAGTTTTGCCAAAAAGTACCCGATAACAGATATGAGAAGATAAACAAGAAACAAGCTTAAGATTATACGGTTTTTAATCTCTTCTATATTTTGAAAAAAAGTATGCTCTTTGATAACCGTATAAACCACACCAAGATGCCCAAATGCACTCTTATCTACAAGTACAAGTTGTTTTTGATTTTCGTAAAATCCTTTTTGAAAATCTATCTTGTTGTCGCCGTTGTCAACTATCGGTTTTTGATTTTTATCGTAAAACCCTATATTAAAGGAGTTATCTTTAGCCAAAACATCTAAAGAGAGGGCTTTACCTCCCATATGTGCATGGATGATTTTTGAACTTAAAGAACTTGCTTTCATCTGCATCTGATACTTTATTTTGTCCTGATAAAAACTGTACTCTAAGGTATAAAACAGATATGCGATGATGGCAAACAGTACAAAAAGTGAACCTAAAAAAAGTGTTAAAAACCTAACAAGGGTACTTTTCTCTTCATGAGTTAAATCTATAACCAACTCCTTTTAGGGTAGTGATAGTAGCCTCTCCAAAAAGCTTTCTAAGGTTTTTGATATAAGTTCTGATAGTTGCAGAAGTAGGTGCATCTTCATAACTCCAAACATTTGCTATAAGCTCATCTATGGCGATAACTTGATTTTTATGGTAGATAAAATACTCCAAAACCTTTGCCTCTTTTGCAGGAAGTTTATGTGGCTTAGTATCGATAAAAACAGTATGTAAAACGGCATCATACGAGATAGTATCTGTTATCTGGTAAAGCTCTTTTTCTTCGATATGAAAATGTCTTTGGATATTTTTTATCCTAGCTTCTAACTCTGCTAAATCAAATGGCTTTTTTATATAGTCATCACACCCTGCATCAAATCCATCTAAAACATCTTTTGAAGTATGCAAAGAAGTTATGAAGATGGCTGGTGTTTTGTCACCTGTCTCTCGTAAACTTTTTAAAAATGAAAACCCATCAAGTTGTGGAACATTGACATCTAAAAGAAGCAGGTCAAACTTTTGTGCATAAACCAAATCTTCAGCTTCTATACCACTATAAGTCACACTAACTTCATGAGCCAATGTTTCCAAGTATTCGGTAATAATCTCAGATAAAATCATATCATCTTCTAATAGTAAAACTCTCATGAAGAGTATTGTATCATGAATGCCACAGACTTTTTGAAAGAAGTCTAAAAAAGGGAGAAAAGCTTCATGAATAGAGAGATAATCGGCTTTGGAATAGCTGGAAATTTTGCACACCATTTAGAACAAGCAGGAGAGAGTGAAGATTTTGTAAATGTTGTTGTAGAAGAGGCTGATGCACCAAAAGGTATATTTCCTACTTTTGTACCAAATCATGAGACATTTTTAGCACAGTACCCTTTTTCTAGCGATACTATCCAATCCCAAGCTGGTAAAAACCTCCAAGTAGAACCCGAGATAGCTTTACTTTGTGAAGTCTCTTACAAAGATGATAAAATCCAAGAGTTAAAACCAACACACTTTATGGCATACAACGACTGCTCTATCAGAGTTGAAGGTGCAAAAAAGATTAGTCACAAAAAAAACTGGGGAGAAAACTCCAAAGGCGTTAGCCAAAAGATGCTTGAAATCGACCACTTTTCTCTTGGTGGTGTGATGGACGACTACTCGTTGACCTCTTTTATAAGACGAGATAACAAAGTCATACAGTATGGCGAAGATAGTGAACTTTTGGGATACAGCTACTTTTACTCAAAACTCCAAAAGTGGATGATAAACAAACTAAACACCCAACAAGACGATGGACCTTTGGAAGATTTAAACACCCTTTTACTAGGGGCAAACAAACCCAAACAACTACTCATCTCCATAGGAGCAACACGATATACAGAGTTTGGAGAAAAACACTATCTTCAAAAGGGTGACATCATTTATGTAGTAGTTTATAACCATAAAAGGTTCTCTCATGATGCTATCGTAGATATGGCTGAAAAAGACCTTTTTGGTAGTTGCCAACTATCTGTACTAAGACAAGAAGTAGTTTAAGAAACTGCTTCTTCTACTCTTTGTTTTTGTATATGCTTTTCAAAAATACCTGCTTTTTTTATAAAACTTACAATCTCACCATCTAGTTCTCCTCTTGCAACCATATCTTCTAAGATAGCAAAAGTCTCTTCATAAGTTTTTGCTCTTTTATAAGGTCTATCACTTGCAGTTAAAGCTTCCAATATATCAACTATAGCCAAGATTCGTGCTTCAAAAGAAATTTTATCTGCTGTAAGTCCTAGAGGGTAACCTTTGCCGTTAAGCTTCTCATGATGACGACTAGCTATCTCTGTAACCCTGCTGTACTTTTTAGGAAAAGTAATCATCTTTAACATATCATAAGTAACTTTTGCATGTTCGTTGATTTTTAAACGCTCTTCATCTGTTAGTGTACCACCACGAATACAAAGATGTTTAACTTCATCTTCTGTAAGTAGATATATTGTTTTCTCATCTATCGTAAAACTCTTTTGGGCTATCTCTTTTACTCTTGTTATATCTTCATCTCTCATGAATGTTGAAGCTTTGTTTGCCTCTTTTAAAAACTCTAAATCTTCTTCTAGCTCTTTGATAGTTTGAAGGTGTTTGTTCTCTATCTTATCTATATGGATTTGATACTCACCACTTAAAAACTTACAACGAGTCTCCAAAATCTCAGACTTTAAAAAGTATTTTACCTGATTGAAACGAAGCTCTATAACCCCTATACGGTCATAAAGAGCCTCCAATCTTGTAGCTTTATCCAAGATATACTCAGGTGTCGAAATCTTACCAATATCATGCATCCAAGCGGCAAGTTCTAACTCTGTAAACTGCTCTTTTGTATATTTTTTATCTTTAAAATGGCTCTCATCACGATCTATTTCTCGTGCAACATGCCCCATCAACTCTTTAACTCTTGAGATATGTCCGTACCCATAAGGAGACTTTACACTAAGTGCATAAGAGATACTCTCCAAAAAGGATAACACAAGCTTTTCCAAATCTTCAATCAGTAAGTTTTTAGCGATAGCACTCGCACACAAGTTAGCATATGTTGTCGTTAGTGAAATATCATTTGAAGTAAATGGCACAACCTCATCAAGTGATTTTTTATTGATAAGTTGCATCACACCAACAACTTCTTCATCTTGGTTAAGCATCGGGACAACTAACATAGACTTTGAACGATAATCATTTGCTTTATCAAACTTCTTTGTTCCCTCAAAGTTCAAATCTCCTATATGGTAGAGATAAATATCTGGTATATTGATAATCTTTTTTGTCAAGGCACACACGGCTGAGACATTTTCACTATTTGGCATACCATTTGGGTAGAGGTTTATCTTTGGATACTCTCTGTTTAACTCAAAGATATTTAAAGCATCATTTTTTACAGCTTTAAAAGAGATATGATTATCTGCATCTTTTAGATAGATAGTACCACCCTCTGCTTTGGTATAATCCATAACTTCTACTAAGATAAGTCCCAAAATCTTACTAAGGTCTTTCTCTTTTGAAAGTGCTGTAGAGATTTCCATCGCACGAGAGTTTTGATCTCTAAATGGCGTGGTATCTTTTAAGTATTCGCCATCTTTAAGAACTCTTCCATTGTTTTTAAGCACAGCAAATATATCTAACTCTTTTTCAACAATCTCTTGATAGTTTGGTTTTATGTGTGTAACATAGATATTTACATCATCTCGTTCAAGTTTTTCTAACTCTTGGTTTAGCAATCTTGGTGTAAGATGTTTACTCCCAGAAGCTAACAACTCCATATCTGAAGGAAAAGAGACATCGATGATGATACTATCTATATCTAGATTTGTATTTGCCTCTTGCCAGATGGTATCGCAAACATAAGTATCTGACGCATATATCGCAGAAAAAGTTCCCTTTTTTATCACATAACCACAGGTAGGCACAGTATGATTTAAAGCGATAGGTTTTAGTGTGACTCCCCCAAACTGATACTCAAATCCAAGTTCTAACTCTACAAACTCTATAGATTTATGATTTGATTTTATCAAAGATATCTCTTTAAAATCAGGCCAAATACTCCAGTTAAATATATGCTCATTGAGAGCTTTCAAAGTCTCTTTAAGTCCATAAATCTTCAAAGGAGTATCTCTATCTTGCAAATAAGCATCGATTAAAAAAGCAATATCACTGATATGGTCTAAGTGTGAGTGAGTTAAAAAGATATGCTCTATATATTTTGCTTCATCTTTAAGCCCATGGATTATATTTCCAGCATCTATGACGATAGTATCTGTTAGCTGTACACAAGTTGAACCATGTCCATCTTTTTTACTTCCACTTGTACCTAAAAATCGTATATCATGTTCTATCATCTGTTTCCCTCAACACTTGGTATATCGTAACTGGCTCTTTTTTACCTTTTACCAACACACTGCCTATCTCTTGCATCACATAATCTTTTTTCAATCTATCTTTTGTCTGTTGCGTTATGAGTATCTCTGCTTTATACTCTTTACACAACCCTTCTACTCTTGAAGCGATATTTACACTATCTCCGATGATAGTGTAGTCACTTCTATCAACACTTCCCATCTCTCCAACAACTGCTTCTCCTGTATGTATACCAATACCGATATGAACCAACGGAAGATTCTGTTTTTGAAGTTCGATGTTTAATATGTCAAGCTTTTGTAACTGCTCTAAAGCAGAACTAACAGCACAATCAGCGTGATCTTTCACATCCAAAGGTGCATTCCAATATGCCATGATGGCATCGCCTATGTATTTGTCAATCGTTCCACCATTTTTGATAATAACTTCACTCATCGGTGACATATAACGGTTAAGATAATCAATCAAATCATGAGCATTTTCAAAACCTTCAGATATGCTTGTAAAGTTTCTTACATCGCTGAAAAATATCGTTACTTCTTTGTCTTCAGCACTAAAATCGACATTTCCCGATTTTATTAAAGCCTCTGCAACGGCTGGAGAGACTTTTTTTGAAAATTTTCCTAAAATCTGCTCTTTTTGGCGAGATTCAAAAAAGAGTTTTATAACAAACAGCGTTAAGATAGTTGAAAAGATACTGAGTATTGGATAGATGGTATTTAGCACTATTCCCTCTCTAAACATCGACATATAAAATATCGCCAAAACTAACAATAAAAAAGAGAAACTTAAAAAAAGTGCCAAAAAGACAGACCTTATCATCAAAATCAAAGCCACAAGAAGTGTCAACAAAAGTATCAACAACATGTTTATACCTACAGCATTTGAAGGTTTTTGTAAAAAGTTTTGGTTGATAATATTGTCTATAGCATTGGCATGGATTTCCACTCCAGGGATACTCTGATCAAAGGGAGTAGAACGAAGATCTAGCAGACCAGAAGCAGAAGTACCTAAAAGAGCTATCTTTCCCTCTAACTTACTAGGATCTACTTTTTTTTCATATACATCTAAAGCAGAGATATAGGTGTAGCGATTTTTAGCTCCTGCAAAGTTTATAAAAAGTCTTCCATTTTTATCGGTAGGAACAGTCAACTCCCCTATCTGCAAACTCTCTATACCAAACTCATCATAGTTTATGTAAACCATCTTTTGGTTAAGTGCTACTCGAATCATCTCCAAAGATAATGAAGGGTAGATAGTCCCCTCATAAGAAAACAGCATAGGAACATAACGAACCACACCATCAGAATCTGGAAACATGTTAAAACTTCCACTCGAATAAGCACTCTCTTGAAGAGGTTTTATATTTGCCGTAACCCCAAGAGCTTTGGGTATATAATCGCCTTCTTCTTTGCCTCGTTGGACAAATATACCATTAACTCGTGGGGTAAAGTTTGTAAAGTTTTGCTCTACATTTAGTACATATCCTAAGATAGAGGGGGAGTTTTCTATACTTTTGGCAAACACTTCATCATAATCAACGGCATTTTTTATCGTGATATTTAAATCTTTAGCTATCTTTGTGGGAGAACTTCCATCAGGCTCTGCAAAAACCATATCAAAACCTATAACTCCTACACCATACTCTGTAAGATTGTCCACCACTTTAGCTATCTTGTCTCTTCTCCAAGGCCAACGACCCAAAGCTTGAAGTGACCGTTCATCTACATCGATGATAACAATATCACTACTCGCTTGAACCTCTCCTCTGATGTTAAAAAACATATCTATAAAATTGTTGTTAAACTTTTGAATACTTTGTAAGTTAAATGAATAAAGCACAATAAAAAGAAGTGCAATAAACAAAGATATATAAAAATTAAAATACTTAAATTTATGCAATTTTACCTCACTTTAGGTTTCAGTTTTAGTGTTATCAGTCGATTTACTCTTAATGTAAGTTCTATTTCTAGTATCGGAGAAAAGATTGAAAAGATTAATTATTTTATTTTTTATGTTAAGTAGCTTTGTATATGCAGATATTGGAGAGATTACCGCTATAAATGGTAAAGCTATCATCTTAAGAGGCGATAAAAAACTCGTTATTGGTGAACATACCAAAATACAAGAGAAAGACATCATCAAGACGATGGGAAATAGTAAACTACAAATCATCTTTTCTGATAAAACAGTTATATCTTTGGGACAAAAAACAACTTTTGAGATACAAGAGTATCTATTTTCACAAACAAAACCCAAAGCAAAGTTCAACATCTCCAAAGGACTTTTCAAATCTATAACGGGAAAGATTGGGCATATCGCTCCAAAAAACTTCCAACTCAAAACACAAAATGCAACTATCGGAGTCAGAGGAACAACTATCATAGGAGAAACTTCAAAAGATATCGATACGATTATCTGTAGTTCTGGAAAGATTGTTGTTTCATCGTTTGGCAAAGAGGTAGCTGTAAACATGGGAGAAAAAACAGTTGTCAAAAGAGGACATAAACCAGTCGCTGCGATAAAAGTCTCTCTAAAAAACATATCGAAGTTAGACAAAACAGTCAACCCAGTCAAAAAACAGACTTTTAAAAAAACTGTAGAACAGACACATATAAAACCAAAACAGACTTTCCAAAAAGAGAAAATCCAAGAGATTACTTCTATAAAAGACCAATGGGGAGATTGGAATAAAAAAGATATTTTAAAAGAAGATATAAAAACACCAACAAAAGAAAAACCCCAAGAGCTTGAGCCACAAAAACCAAACCAAGATCTTGCAAGTCTACAAGATTTAAGAGATAGAGCAGGGAAGAGAAACCCAACTTATAAGGGAGGAGTATCTGGTTTTGTCAACAAACAACCAAATAAAATTCATGGGAAGATTTACTTAAATGTTGACTTGGGTCGTGGAAAAGTCAAAGGCAACTTGAAGATTAACACAGCAAATGCAAGAAGACACTGGAATGCAAAGATAAAAGATGGAACGGTAGACAAAAATGGTGCTATGGATTTTGGTATCAGCAACGGTAAAAACCTTCATGGTTCTGGAGATGGTACGCTAAGTGGAGAAAAACTCCAACACGCAAACGGTTCATTTAGCCTTCAAGACAATGATACTCATGACAGAGTATATGGAACATTTAAAGCGAGGAAAAATTGATGAAGAACTTAATCTTATCTTTAGCACTTCTCAGTCTCATGGGTTGTGGTTCACAAACAGAAACTTTATCTGAAAAAAAGCCACAACAACAAGAGGCAAAAATGGCGATAAAAAAAGTTCATGTTTTGGGTATTGATTTTAAATGGCAAGAAGAGGTAGATAGCCAAAAGAGTTGGAAAGATGCTCTTTTATATTGCAAACAAAAAGATATGAGAGTTCCCACACCCGAAGAGTTTTTTGCACTACTTGAAACAAACCAATCTATAGATACTCTTTTCCCTTCACCGATAAAAGAGTTTTGGACAAGTAAAACATACAACGATAAAAAAGCTTGGAAAATCTCTACTTGGAGCAGTAGCCAAGCTTATGCAGATAAAAAAGAGAGTTTAGGTGTTAGGTGTGTTAGCGGAAAAAAACTTAATAAACATACTTTTAGTCTAAAAAACGGCAGAGTGATAGATAGCTCAAAAGCAACCAAAATTTGGCAAGATGATGGTGATACAAAAACAAAAAAAGTGACTTTTCAAGAGGCAAAAGAGTATTGTCAAGATAAAAAGATGAGACTGCCTACACTTTTTGAACTACAACAAACTACAAAAGCAAACTTTAAAAACCAAGCTAAAGGAGATTTTCTTTTATACTGGTCAAATACCCCGCTTCCTACAGATAACAGCTCTATGATGGGTGTAAACTTTTCTACAGGAGGAGTCTCTTTTTCAGATAAAGATACTAAAAATCACTTTAGATGTATCGATACAAAACCAAAAGCAAAAGAGATTTCTTCTATCCTAGTAGAGCAAAACCAAGCTAAAAACATCCTCTTAGAAGCAGAAGATGAAGACGCTAAAGAGTTATCATATCGTATCGTTAAACAACCTACTTTTGGGACTATCTCACTTGTAAATGACTTAGTTACTTATACCTCAACTATCAACCATCCAGATAACGATAGTTTTACTTTTGTAGTAAATGATGGCTATGTAGATTCAGATGAAGTAACTGTAACACTCCATACTCATGATATAACGATACCAAATATCACACTTAAAGGCTCTAACCCTCAAGAGATTGTTTTAGGTAACTCTTATACTGAACTTTTTGCTACGGCTATAGATAACATAGATGGTGATGTCTCATCTTCTATCAGTATCGATAGCTCTTTGGTAGATACTTCTAAAGTTGGAAGTTATGAAGTTATTTATAGAGTTAAAGATAAAGCAGGAAATGAAACTTTAGCTAAACGAACCATCCAAGTCATAGATACAACAGCACCAGTTATAACACTCACAGGAGAAAACCCTCAAAACATAGAGATAGGAACAAGTTATATAGAACAAGGAGCTTTAGCATATGATAGTATAGATGGAGATTTAACAGCAAGTATCACAATACAAAAGCATATAGATACAGCTCTTTTAGGTACTCATGAAGTCATCTATAAAGTAACAGATAAGGCAGGAAATGAAACTATATCTAAACGGTCTATCAAAGTTGTAGATACAACTCCACCTGTCATAACTCTAACCGATAGTGCAACTATCGAATTAAATCAAGATGAACCATACACAGAGGCAGGGGCTACTGCTATTGATAATGTTGATGGAGCCGTTATTGTAACTGTTATAGGAGAGATAGATAGCGATAAAGTAGGAACACAAACTATCAGATATACAGCTACTGATAGTGCAGGAAACCAAGCTTTACCAGTTATAAGAGAGGTACAGATAAAAGACATCACACCTCCTGTTATAACTCTAAAAGGAGACAAAAGAGTAGTGATAAACCAAAATAGCTCTTATATAGATGAAGGAGCTACTGCAAAAGACAATGTTGACAAAACAGTATCAGTCAGCTCTAACACCATAGATACCTCCATACTTGGGGAGCAAACTATCACTTACAGTGCCACAGATAAGGCTGGAAATAGTGCTTTATCTGTCACAAGAACAGTTTTTATAAAAGATGGTGTAGCTCCTATCCTATCTTTGATTGGAAACAAGAGAATGTTTATCAACCAAAATATGCCATTTACAGATATGGGTGCTTCAGTTACGGACAATGTCGATAATACTTTGTCTGTCATAAAAAGTGGTTTTGTTAATACTAGAGTTCCAGGTACTTATAGACTTTTTTACAAAACACGAGATAGAGCAGGAAACTTTTCTGATACAAAAGAGAGAGTTATCACAGTAAACGATACTACAGCTCCTATCATCACAATAAACGGAAACAACCCACAAGAGATCCCTTTATACTCTTCTTATACAGAACTAAATGCTACAGCAAAAGATAATATAGATGGCGATATATCTTCAAATATCATGATTGTTAATACAAATATAAATACCGATGTAGTAGGCGAATACAATGTAACTTACAATGTAAAAGATACAGTAGGAAACAGTGCTATGGAAGTAAAAAGAGTAGTAAAAGTAGTAGATACTTTAGCACCGATTATAACCTTGATAGGCGAAAATCCTCAAATCATCAATTTTGGAGATAGTTACATAGAAAAAAATGCCACAGTTTATGATAGTGTAGATGGCGATATATCTTCAAATATCATCATAGATAGCTCAAATGTAAACCCAAACAACATAGGAACTTACACAGTTACTTACGATGCTAATGATAGTGACAACAACCAAGCAACACAAATCACAAGAGTTGTCAAAGTAGAAGATAAAACAGCCCCTACAATCACTCTAATAGGTGCAAACCGTATAACTCTTCATCAAAATAGCACTTATGTAGAAGAGGGGGCTACTGCTGTTGATAACATCGATGGAAACATAGATGTCAACCAAACAGGCACAGTTTATACAGATACAGCAGGAGAATATATTATAACTTACACAGCTATAGATAGTGCAGGAAATAGTGCTTTACCAGTTACAAGAACAGTAACAGTTATCAATGAAGCACCTAAGTTTACCTCACTAACCCCACAAACTACTCATGAAGATGATGCTTTAGTACATGGAAATATCACAGCCATTGATACAGAACATCAAACTATCACATTCTCTGCACCTTATGTGAGAGGATTTAGACTACACAGTGATGGTACTTATAGTTTTGATCCAGCAGATAGAAGATACCAATATCTAAAACAAGATGCTACCAAAAACTTACATATACCTATCACTATCAGCGACGGAAGTTTAACGACCACAGAAGATTTAAATATCACTATAATCGGAGTAAACGATAAACCATATATATTTAACAGAAGCATAAGAGATATAAATGAAGATAGCTCTTTTTACTATCGTATCAGAACAAGAGATGTTGACAAAGATGAGCTTACTCTCTCTTTATCAAATGCCCCAGCTTGGTTAAGCTTAGTTGATAAAAGACTTGTAGGAACACCAAGAAATAGTGATGTAGGAACATATACTATCAGTTTAAAAGTTGATGATGGACACACAAGCCAGACAAAAGAGTTTACTTTTGAAGTAAAAAACATAAACGATAAACCAATTGCCCAAGCAGGTTCCGATATAACGATAAATAAAGGAGAAAGCATAACACTTGATGCCTCTTCTAGCTATGATATAGACGGCACGATACAAAGATACCGTTGGAGTGAAAAAGATATATTTTTATCTGATGGGGTAAGTTTCACAAAAAGTGATTTTTCTGTAGGTACACATACTGTCAAACTACAAGTTACAGACAACAACAGCAAAACTTCTGAAGATACTATCACGATAACTGTCTTAGCTATAGAGTCACAAACCAAGGTAACTTTTCAAACAGATACACCACTTGTTAACCTTTACACTAGCTCTATAAACGATGGTGTAACTGGGCTAAAGATAGCAGACTTTGACAATGACGGAGATAAAGATATTGTTGCAAATACTCAAGATGAGGTATTTTGGTATGAAAATAAAGGAGATAAAACTTTTTCAGACAAAAAAACTATCGCTCAAACACAAGTGCATCGAATCTATGCATCTGACATCAATGCTGATGGATATGTAGATGTAATTTATGCTAAGGATGACTTAACTATCTGTACAAATGAACAAAATAAAACCTTTACTTGTAACCAAACCATACATAGTGGTTATATGGCAGATGATGAGATAACCTCTATAACTACAACAGATATAGATAATGATAATGATATGGATATTATCGTTACTTCAAAAAAAGAAAATACTGTCAATATATTTATAAATGATGGAAATACTCAATTTTCTTATGATAAAACTATCAGCCAAAAGATAGAGAGTAAAACTTTTAGTGGTTTTTTTGGTGGAGGTAGCAGTGGTACATTAACTAAAGCTATCTCCATAGACAGCAACAATGCTCATGATATAGTTGTAGCAGGGGAAGATAGTATTGTCAACCTATACAAAAACAATTTAGATGGAACTTTCACAAAAAAAGCTATATCAAGTGATAAAAAATTCTCTAGTGTTACCTTTGCACAACTCAATGGCACAGGCGATACAGAAATCATCTCTGCCACTTCTGAAGGAGAGCTTTTTTGGCATACAAGTGAAGGTGTAGCACACCCTATATCAAACTCTTTAAGCTCTCTTGTCTCTTCTATATCTGCTGTAGATATGGACGATGATGGAGATTTGGATATTGTTACTAACGATAACTCATCTGATGGAAAAGTAGTTTGGTTTGAAAACGATGGCACACAAAATCCAAACTTTACAGAACACCTAATCATAAATGCAGAAAACATACACTTAAGCAAAGCCTCTGATATAGACAATGATGGAGACTTAGACATCATCACAACAGATAAAGCAGGTCATATCAAAATCTACGAAAACCTAACCCCTCTACACATCTCTCTACTCCCAAAAACAGGAGATATAACAGATGACGAAGAGGGTGGAAGTTTACACTTTACAAGAGATTCTAACGGTATAGTTACAGAACATCTTACAAGTTTGATGTGGCAAGATGATGACGCTATGTTAAAAGATATACACGGATGGGAAGTTGCAAAATCAACTTGTAAAAACTCAACCCTTGGACAATATACAGACTGGAGATTGCCAAACAGTCATGAGTTATTTTTACTAGCACAAAAACAAGATACTATCTTAGATGCTATCTTTGAACAGCCTCGTACAAACTATCGTGATTCTGCTTATCATAGTGATTTTTGGACAGCAAATCAAACAAAACATATAGATTTTAAATCTGCACTAGAGATAAACTCTGACACTAGAGATAAGTTTTCACGCTGCGTAAGAGGCAAAGAGTTGAAGTCTTTACTTATAAAAGATGATAACAAAAACCTCGTATATGACAAGATACATAAGCTTATGTGGGACGATAACCAAACCTCACAAACAGATGAAAAAACTTGGCAAGAGGGAAAAGAGTTTTGCCAAAACTATACTTTCCAAAACTTTGATGACTGGAGATTGCCAAATATTCATGAGTTACACAGCATAAATACAAACAAAGCCTTTAAAGAGCTAAACAACAGTGCTATATGGTGGTCAACAACACACAATGACAATAGTATATACACAATCTCTTTTGAAGGTAATGTTAACTTGAAAAATCAAACAACAGATAAAGCTTTGGTTCGCTGTGTGAGAAATATCCAGTAATTTTTTAGGGAGTGGTACTTTTAATTCCATCTCCCGCCAGACTTAAAAAAATATCAAATAATCCGATACTACTACAGCAAGGATTGATATATGAAAAAACTGTTTTCTCTTTTTACTGTTTTGATGAGTGTAAGTATGTATGCACAAAGTACATATAGCATCAAACTAGGTGCATATCACAATCTAGATAATGCAAAAAAAATCAAAGCAAACTCAAAACAATCTGATATATATATCCTAGATAGTGGTGCATTTTATCGGGTTTTTTCGGGGCATTTTGAGAGTAAACAAGAGGCGAAAAAGTATTTAAGACGGGCGAAAAAAGAGTATAAAGATGCTTATGTTACCTTAGTTGATATAGAAGATAGGGAAGCTGTTGTATCTATAGAGATAGGTTATCAGCCTTTAGTTGTTCAAAAAGTTCCAAAAAGGGTACAAGAATCTCCTTTCAATATCGCAAAAGCATACTATCATGAAGGTAGATATGAAGAAGCCTTAACTATCTATGATCAAATCCTTATCAAAAATCCAAACAACCACTTAGTGCGTTTAGAGTATGCAAGAACACTTTATCAACTAGGTTTTTACAAAGATGCCAAAAAAGAGTTTATGCTTGTGCTTCATACAAATCCACCTCAGAGAGTAAAAAACAACATTCAAGCCTACCTCAAAAAGATAAAAGACTCTTTAACTGAAAATATTTTCTATGGTTTGGTTGAGTTAGGATTAACTTACGATGACAATCTAGGATTTAACACGCACCTTAAAACTACTCGTTATGGGGCATTAGAACTTCAAAATGATACAAACATGACAAAAGGTTTTTATGAGACGGCAAACTTTGCATTGACCCATATCTATGTATCAGAAGATTTTAGTTGGACAAATACACTTTATAGTTATAACGAAATTCAAAATGAAGATATAGACAACCTCAACTTTTTAAGTTTTACAACAGCCCCTGCACAAAGGTATGATAACTTCAAACTCTCCTTGCCTCTGAGTCTAAGTAATGTATGGATAGCTGGTTCAACTTACAGTTTTAACACTTCTGTGCAACCTACTGTTGATTTTAGTATCGATAAATCTACTAGCGTTGCATTATCTCTAAAATACCAAGATACAAAAGTTTCAGACAACAATCAAAAAGATTATACAACTTATGGTTCTAGAGTATCGGTAGTAAAGATGTTTGATAAACTCACACTATACGCAAGTGGGGCATTTGAGAAAGATAAAAGGGCTGAGGGTGTTCGATATGATGTTGAAAAAGATAGAGTTTTTACCTTGGTTGGTATATATTATCAACTCTTTAAAGATACCACTCTTTACTTAGGTGGACACTACAACTTAGACAAATACGCCTTTGTTGACCCTGTACTTGCATACCAAAGAGAAGATACAAAAATAGGATACAGTTTATCAGTCAAACAAAAGCTCATAAAAGAGTTATCTGTATCACTTTTAGCAAACACTCTTGAAAACGATTCAAACATAAACAGCTATAGCTATAAGAAAAATAACTATACCATATCATTTCAATACGATTTCTAACTAGGATGTAAAGATGTTAACAACTTCTATATTTGTACTCTTTTTTATCATACTCGCTTGGTTTTTATATGATAGATTTGTACAACGAACTCATGGGTTGTTGATAAACTATCCTATCATCGGACGGCTACGGTACTTTTTAGAGGCTGTAAGAGAACCATTTCGTCAATACTTTGGAGATGAAGATGTATTTGACTCTCGTGATAAGATAGAGTGGGTTTATAAAGCTTCACGAAACAAGTCTACTTATATCTCTTTTTCCCCTTCAAATCCTCAAAAAAACCCTAAGTTTATGCTCCGTCATGCTTTTGCCCCACTAAATGAAGATGAAGTAGATAAAAACTTTAGCACAACTTTTGGAGCAAAAAGAGAAAAACCTTATCATTCAAACTCCATCATCTGTCGTAGTGGTATGAGTGATGGCTCTATCTCTCCAGAGGGAACTCAAGCCTTTGCTATCGGTGCATTTAGAGGAGGATTTCCCATAAACACAGGCGAGGGAAGTTTAACAACAAACTTTGTAGTTACCCATCGCTCATATAACAAAGCATATATGCAGATAATCAACTTAGACAAAAACGGGATAAAACTTTTTAATATACTAAGAAGGGTATTTAACTCTTCATTTGCGATAAGAATACTAAAAAAGACAACCCTCCCAAAAGATGACAAAGATACTTACAACTTTGACAGAGATAAATACTGTTTTTATAGAGTAAACTGGGATGCAAATCTTGATACTTTTCCAAAAGATGTACCAAGCGATATGCCAGATACTATACTTCAGATTGGCTCGGGGCTATATGGCGTGAGAGACAAAGATGGAAACTTTGATGAGACAAGATACCAAAAAGTGATGCGTTTTTGTCGCATGACTGAGATAAAACTAGCCCAAGGAGCCAAGCAAACGGGTGGAAAGTTGACTAAAAACAAAGTCACTCCTGCTATCGCTTATTATCGTGGTGTGGAAGCTTATAAAGATCTTTTTTCGCCAAACCGTTTCCCTTATGCCAACACGATAGAAGAGCTTTTTGACTTTGTAGAAAGATTACAAAAACTCTCTTCAAAACCCGTAGGATTTAAGATAGTCATATCTGACAAAGAGGGTTTTGAACCCATCGCAAGAGAGTTAAAAAAACGCTTAGATGAAAAGAGAAATATACCTGATTTTATAACCATAGATGGAGGAGAAGGAGGAAGTGCCACAGCTCCGATAGAACTTATGGAACGCATCGGATTAGGTATAAAAGATGCCATCTGTTTGGCTGATGAGATACTCAAAGAACACGGAGTAAGACAAGAGATAAAACTTATCGCTAGTGGTAAAGTTTTAACACCTGACAATGTTGTCATCATCTTAGCTTTGGGAGCCGATATGATTTCCATAGCAAGGGGCTTTATGATGAGTGCTGGATGTATCCGTGCCAAAGTCTGCTCAGGAGCAGGTAAACACCAATGCCCAGTCGGATTGGCCACCCAAGATAAAAACAAACGAAAAGCTTACATCATCCACAAATATGCACAAATGGTAGAAAACTATCATACAAATTTGATAAAAAATGTTAAGATGGTTATAGCAGTCATGGGACTTAAAAATGTAACAGAGTTGACAAAAGAGCATCTCATGTTAGCTGATGAAAACGGAAACATTCATCATGATGTGAAAAGAGTTATGGATAAAAAGATACGAGAACAATAGGAGTAAAACGGTGAAGATAAACTACTTTTTATTTGGTGCTTTTGTAGCATTTTTGTTGGCGATATTCATGAGTACACTCATGATTAGTATAGTTTCGTTTGCCCTTTTTATCTACCTTCTTGTTGTTGTTTCACTCTACCTTAAAAACAAAAAAGATAAAAAAGAGCATATCTTAAAAATCAAAAAAACCAAAGAGCAAAAAGCACTCACTAAGATAAAGAAAAAAAGAGTGCAAGAAGCCAAAAGAAAACACAACACCATACATAATCAGATAGCTTATATAGCAGAGATTTGGGAACTTAGTCAAGGTCAGAAAAAGAGTTTCATAAACTTTATAGAGAAAAAAGCTTATAGTGATTTATACTCCAAGATGACAGCTTCCCTGCTACCTCAACTCATAAAGATGATAGACAAATGCATAGAGCAGAAAAAAGTAGGTTGCAAACGCGATGTTAACAGACGAATCAATGAGTTAGTCTTTATCATGAGAGAAGAGATTAAACGAAAAAAGAGTGAAAAAATAGAAGATTTTAAAACCTTAAGCGAAGTATATGATCACCTAATCGACGAGATAAAATAATTTTTTGCTAACATGAGCCAAAGGATTTAATAATGAAAAAAATTTTAACATTGGTAGTTTTGGCATTTTTGGCTAGTGGTTGCTCTCAAAAAAGTATGTCTGTAAAAACTGTAACTCATGAGTTCTGGACAGCACAACAACAAGACCAGTTAGAAAAAGCAAGAAGTTTAACAGTCAAAGAAGATGCTAAAAAAACAAAACTTTATGAAAAGATAAAGATAAAAACAGCCTCCTTTGGAGAACCCATCGAGAAAGAAAATAGTGCTAAAGTGCCTACAAAGCTATACTTAAAAGGCGACAAAGATATAAGCGAAGTAAACTTTACAACAGCTCTTAACAAAACAGACAAAGGCTGGAAAGTCAACATGGACAGCACAAAAAGAAGCCTTTATGTAGCACTTAGCAAACAAGTTGCAGGAAACTTAGGCTCTATCTTTAAAGAAGGTCTTGGAGGTGTCGATAGTATAAAGAGACTCTTTGGAGATTTTATAGAAAAATTTAAAGAATCCGTAGAAAAATCAAAACATTAAGGACATAGTTTGTACACGATATTAACACTACTTTTTATTATACTGTTGGCTGGAGGAATTATCTGGGCTTATCTCAACTACTTAGGAGTCAAAGGAGAGAGATTAAAACTCATAAACCAAGGCATCTGCCCAGAGTGTAAACAAAACACGATGGAAGTTATTGACCAAAAAGGTGGTGGATGCTCAGGGACATCATTTGTCGAGTTTAAGTGCAGTAACTGTGACTTTACAGATAGTTATAACCTTGGTAGTAGTGGTTGTGGTGGAGGTTCTTGTAAAGTATAAAGGTTCACTTTAGTTAAACTTTTTTTCCTTTTTGCCGATTTAGTTTCTGAATGTAAAAGTTCAAAAATTCAAAAAGTAGCAGTCATAAAGTAGAAAAACCTCACTTTTCTATGATATAACTATGATTGCTCCAGGTTAAGGAGACCTCCCCCATGAAAAGAAATTCTTTATTTAAAAATATAGCTGTATCTGTAGCACTTAGTGCTGTTTTAGTAGGTTGTGGTAGTGCAGAAGATACTAAAGTTAACGATGATATAGATAATCCAAGCACAGAAAAAAAGCTAGTAACAAAAACCGTCAAAGGTAAAGCCATCGATGGTTATCTTCAATATTCAACCGTATGTTTAGATTTAAACAAAGATGGATACTGCCAACCGACAGAACCTATGACAACAACAAGTGCTAATGGTTCATTTAACTTAGATATAAAACCAGAAATCCAAAAAAGAGCTGATTTTTCAGAAGCTATGCTTTTGGTATATGGTGGGAAAG